>CAEGAF010153698.1:0-43795 GCA_903067075.1 Micropoecilia bifurca
AACAGTCACAAAATGTCACCAAAATCACTCTGTCCCTCTAAAATCTTTCAGAAAATCGCAAAAGTGTATTGAATTGTATCGTTTACTGAATATCGCAAAATATATCGTATCGTGGGCAGAATATTGTGTATCGTATCGTGAGATTATTGTATCACTACAGCCCTAGTAATAATGTAAAAGTACTGAAGCGACTTTGAAATAGGTTTCAGGATTTTAAAAACTGGAACCTGAGCACCAATACACACACACACACACACACACACACACACACACTTTATGTGTTTTATGTAAGGGATGCCCTTTTTTTAAATGTGCATTTTAAACAATCCGGGCCGCCCCACATGCTTTGCATGTTCTCTTTCGCCACATATTCACCAACGCTGCTCATTTGCATGATGCTTGTCTGCTCTTTCGGGGCGGGAGCCTGAATCGTCTGCCTGTTGGAAGTTGACAGAAAAAGTCTGAAAGAGGCAAATAAGAGGTAAAATAATAAAATAAAATAAAAAAGGCGACTCCCTTGGGGTCCACCAGCCATCGGAGTTAAAGTGTTTGTGTGAGGATGAGGATGCTTCATTTATAGCAGCTTCAAAGATGACAGAGCGATGATGATGGGCGGCCATGATGCAGCAGAATAAAAAGGTGACACTGAGGTTTTTTCCCCCTGCCAGTGACCAGCAGGCGGGGGACATTTGAAGTGTGTGTTCATGTGAGGGGGAAGGAGGAGGAGGAGTGTGAAGAGATGAAACAATAGAGGCTTTATTGGAGTCTAGTTTGCCGTCTGTTCTTCGCTCGCTCACTTTCTCTTGGGGCAGCAGTTGGTAACAGAGATAAGACGGGCTTATCGGCTGTGCGGCCATGTTGGACAGGATGCACTGTAGCTCCACACCAGAACACCCCCCCCCACACACACACACACACACACTGCGCATTCTTCAACTCTCTGGGTTGTTCACAAAGCACCACCTCTGCTTCATTGTACACAGATTATTCATGGTTGACTCTTTTATCACACAAGCCCTCTATCTTCTAGGCCATTTCTATTTTCTGCCGCTTTGCGTGCTGAAGTGGCCTCTCCAACAGCAAAGAGTGAGTCTGCTTCATGCTGTCAAACATGCCTGAGGGATCAGATCACTCAGGTTCTTATACACCCAGACTGTTATTGTTGGTGTGATGGCGGATATTTGACATTCTTTGCCATTATTATAAAGATAACCAAGTAAGTTTTCTGTCATCTTTTGGAAATCAGAGGTTATTGTTACTTAAGTTTTCAGAGTTTTAACATTAGATCATGTTATCACAAGTAAATGAACTTGTCATCATTTTGTTAAAAGTTTCAAACAAATAATTAAGGTATGGTGACATTAATAACTTATTTGTTGGACTAGTTTTCAGTGAAGTCTTCTAACTGGGTACGGTTGCTTTTTGCACTAGGGGAACAAGTCAGCGTCGGGCCAGCAGGCCCCCAGGCCCCCCCCCCATAGCTCCGCGCCTGGCTCCTTGGTCAACTTAGAGTCTTAATGTTTGTCATTTCAGTTCAGTTTTCTAACACATAAACAATTATTTTGTTTATGTGTCTGACATTGGTTTTGGTTGGTTGCCATGTTGGCACACAAAGGTTTGTCCGTATTTCAAGCATGGAACTTTATATTTCAGATGAAGTTGAATAATTAGTAGATGTTCTGGTTTCTGTATTATTCAATACTACTGATACAAAAAAACCAACTGACCCTTAACATCATGCTGCCACCACCATGTTTGGTCCAATGTACAATGTTGTTTACAGAGTTGGGTAGTAACTAGTTATATTAACTTGGTTATTTTAACTGTACTTTTAGGAATATTTTTGTTATGCTGTACTTGAATGATTTTATTATGAAGTATTTCAACTCTTATTTGAGTAAAATTTCTGGATTTTCTACCCACTGAGTGAAAAACAAACGTGTTTAAAACCACCAGACACACCTGCAGGTTTTTTTAAAGCTTCATACATTTATATTAATTATTGTCGTTTTTTTTCCTAAAATACCCAAAATGGACCGAAGCATAATTTTTGAATATTAAATGATTGATAATTTAATCTGTCACTTAATACGTGAATAGACTTTATACATTTTTAGTCTTACTTGAGTAATTTCTACTCTGACCACCTTTGATTCTTTACTCTTAATTGAAAGTGAAGTTTTCAAAGTTTTTGATTGACATGAAGTTGAGGAATTTGAAATTTGTCAACATTATTCGACCAACTTCAAGTTTGGCTTTTTCAGTCCACTTTGTAAAGAAATAGAGATGAACAGCTTTAGAGCGTTTTGGTGCCTCATCCATGCTTGACAAGTTTGCTTCCACCAAACTTCCTCCTTGTCATTGTGGCCAAACGGCTCATTCTTTGTCATCTGACCACACAATCTTTCTTTAGAAAACCATCTGCTGCAAATATCAGCCGACCATAATGGCTAAATAGCCTCTCGGTTTATGGTGACGTGAAACAGGAAAATACTTGAACGCAGAAGCAAGAATTTGTGAATCTGGTTGTTTAAAGCAACTACTGGATAGTTTAAATTAAGTTTTTATTTCTAATCTAATTTATTCTAAAATTTCCAATTTGCACGATTATATGGTCAATGGATACATGCTAGTCATTCAACACATTACTGACAATGTTTTAGCTAACTATTGCATTTCTAATGTGTTTTTCCAAATTTGGGCAAATGAGAATAAAAAGAACTTGACAAGAATTAAGTCAAACATATGTAATATTTAACCGTTTTAGGGTCATGAGATTTAACTGTTTTAGAGTCATTTTGATGTGCTGAATCCAAAAATCACATTGGTTTTTCTCAATCAGGTCAACTTTCTGAACTATGGATGCAACATGAGCATATGGATCAGTTTCCTGAGGATTCCTGAGAAACAAGATGCTTAATGATTTTTATTGATCGAATTTGGGACTGAAAATCTGCTGGGTTAAAATTTCAAGATGACATCGGTGATCACACATTTGCAGAGTGAAATAAGTAAGTTTAGTATGCTATGCTAAATAGAAACTTGGCTAAACTGAGCTAGCATTAGCATAAAATGGATTACTTTAGAAAACACAGTGTTGAGATGGACTAAAAAGTTTACATGTCAAGAACAACCAACCAAGAAGCTGTAAAAGTTTAATTGAACATTAATGAAGATACACTTGTTGCTGAGCTTAATGCTAAATAGCTACTTAGCTATGCTACAAACTAGCTCTGACTAGTGGCTTCCAATGCCAAAATGGCTGCCAAACTGTAGAGATCATCTATAAAGATACTAAATGCTCAACTGCTGCTTAGTCTTGTAATCTAAAAGGTGATAAATTGCAAACTTTTAAAAAAACATTAAAAGATTACCAAATTGTAAAAGCTAAACCCATAAACAAGTGAAACTTGATTCTTGGATGTTATTAATGTCACGACTAAATCAATTCAGAGAAAATGGCAGCCATTGTTACTTGTTTTTAAATTGATTCAGAACCTTTTTATGATAACTTTTCAGATTAAAATTAACTGTTGTTGCCATGTAAGGAAAATATAAGTTGGTAGAGCTGTTGTTGCCTTGCAGCAAGAAGGTTCTGGGTTCGACTCCCAGCCTCGGTCTTTCTGCATGGAGTTTTCATGTTCTCCCTGTGCATGGTGGGTTTTCTCCAGGTACTCCGATTTCCTCCCACAGTCCAAAAACAAAAAAACCCCATAACTGTCAGGTTAATTGGCCTCTCTAAATTATCCCTAGTCAGAAACCACATCGGAATGAAAACCTGACCTGATTGAGAAAAATGGATGTCATTTTTGGTGAAAATAAATCCTAATTTAGTTGGAAAACCGCACACACAACTTCCAAAACATATTTATTAGTAACCCAACATAATCCTAAAAAATAAACTGTAAAACCTCAACACAGTGTCTGTACAGGGAAACATTGCTACACAGAGGCTTCTTCCATTTTGGAGAGAGAAAGGCCCCTAAAGTCATTCGCCTTTCGTCCTGCATTCCCAGGGCTGTGAGCAGCAGCGTGTGGGACACGTTGCTTGTTTTGTGTGGGCTGCTGGGAGAATCTGTGCGTTTAATGCACAACGCCGCAGTAAAGACGCCGGCGCTTCTGCCCGCCACCCGATATGTTCAGGCCATGTCTGCACACTCCAGCTTTCATCTCGTTCACACACGCAGAGACACGCCAGCAAACACACACCCCCTTCCCTGTGATGTCATTGATTCAAGCTCCATGGCAACAGTGAGCAAAGAAGCGAGAGGGGAGAGAAAACGGGGAAAGAAACCCAGATATTCCGTCATAGGAGACGATGGAGATGTTATAAATAGCTCCTGATGTTTTCACGTGTCCAGCGGCTGGAGTGGGCGGTTCCTGGGGCGACATGTAACGCGGGGGCGCCTTGATGGGGACGTCGTCGTTGACAGGTGGCAATTTGAGAGTGACGCCAGTCGTCCGGGGCCTTCGGGAGAAACTTCCTTGTCAGGAAATAAAAAATGCAGGTTATTTCTGGGGGTTTATCAAAGGGATAAGTGGAGCAGAAAGCACTGTGAGCTGAATGGACCAAAAGTGACTCACATCAGGCGAGTTTGCTCTTATTTGCTTCTTTCATTTTAATGGCTTTCTTTCTTTGTCCTCAATCGTTCCCTTTTCTTCTTACAAGATTTAATTCTCTCAAATTTGATCTACCTTTTTTCTTGGACTTTGGTTATGGTAAAAATTTCCTCCTGAAAGTGTCATTAAACTAGATTCAATTGAGTTTCTTGTTTTTAAAATGACAAGTTACAGCAAGTTACGCGTCAAACTCGAGGCCCGTGGGCCAAATCTGGCCGACCACAGCATTTTATGTGGCCCTCTTGATTCTAGATTTAACACTAGTTGAGCTGAAATATGATGTTGCCTATCAGATCAATGCATTTGTTTTAACTGTTTACTGCCAAATTATATCAATCATTCCCTCCAGTTTCTTATGAATCGTTGTGGAAATTCATGCAAAATCAACAAATCCCCACATTATTGCAGATTTTTCTCAAAAATTGTCAGAAACTCTTTTAGTATTAAACAGCTGCCTCAGTCTGAGTTGATGTCAGATTATAGTCTATAATCTATACAGTTGGAAATAAAAAGTCACATTTATCATCATAAATAAGAACAAATATTTCAAAATTAGTTTTATTTCAAAAAAAGAATCACAAAATCCTGGAGGGACTGAAAAATGTTCAACAATATTACTTAATTTTAAGAAGTGATTGATATTTTAACAGTTTGTGATTAGGTTTTATCAATACATTCTGGCCCTTTAAGATCCTTCATTAACTTGATTTGACCCATAACCAGAATCAAATTTCAGTGTTTGTTTATTCTTTACAATTAAGATACACGTCATATTACATCTACGTATCTACACTGACTACTTTTATCTAAACAAGTGAGTCTCATTACAAGAAATGCCTTTAATTCTCCAAAAACATGAAACTGTTAATTCGTTGACTTGTCTGAAAAATGTACTTCGTTTTCAACTCGATAGCAGCTTGGTGTCCTCTGCGATTCAAATCACTCTGCCACAATGACAGACGCTTCCCTTGTTGCCAAATCAACTGAGCTACAATAATGTAGACAGGCTTGTGAATGTGTGTCATCTCGCCATGACAACACCGAGGCAGATTAGCATACAGCCAGCCGGAAAGCCGGGACATTCTTGTTTCAGTGATTCATTCTGCAAAAACTGTTGATTTTTTTTATTTATATTTCTTCTTGCTGCTCATTATGAGGTTTCTAGATTTAGAAATATGCATCATCGCCGTAGAAGGGTAAAAAAAAACTTTAGAAATAAGACTTAAAAGAAAAACCCCAAACGCTTAATTGGCATGTGTAAATTAAAAGCAAATGTAAATTAAAAAGACATTGTCAGAACTAAACCAAGTCCAAAAAGTGATAGATGCAGGATTAAAAATGTAAAATAAAATCCAAAAATGTAACGCTTTATTTTCTCTTATGAGTTGTGGAATAAAATAAATCCTAGTTTAATTCAAGGCTCATATATTGTACTAAAATATCCAGAATGTAAAAAGTTATGAAATCAAATGAAGTTTCTTCAAGTCAAACAAAATTAGTGTCAAACATTTTGTGCAGCAATTTTTTTTTGTTTTTTGTTTAGTTTTGAAGACATCAATGAAAGTTTTCAGGTCAAAAGGTCAACCAGCCCCATACTTTTACAAAATCTTTAACTTTCTTTAATATCTCCAAAGCCAAAGCAGCACAAACAAAAAAAATGTTGCTGCACAAACATAGTCGAGTTACTGATTTTATCTGATTTGCAGACATTAGAGGTTGGCTGACTTTTCCTGATCTCTTACATTGTTTTAACAATTCTTCCACCTGTATTGTCATTTAAATACATTTGCCACTGAATTTGTATGTCATTAAAGTGATGATTTTTATTTATCAAATTTGATACTGAAAATCTAGTGGGTTCAAACTTCAAGATGACATCACTGATTATGCATTTGCAAACATGCTATGCTGAACCGGCACTTGGCTAAAGTAAGTTAGCATTAACATAAAATGGATTACTTTAAAAATACAGTGTTGAGATGGACTAGAAGAGTTTACATGTCAAAAACAAGTAGCCAAGATGCTATAAAAGTTGAACTGAACATTAATGAAGATAAACATGTTGCTGAGCTTAATGCTAAATATCTACTTGGCTATGTTGCAAGCTAGCTCTGTCCTAAAATGGCTTCCAAACTGTGGAGATCATCTATAAAAATGCTAAATGCTAAACTGCTACTTAGTCTCGGAATATATAGAGTGATAAAAAGCAAAAAGTTGAAAAAAAAATTAAAAGATCACCAAATTGTAAAAGCTATACTTGATTTTTGGAGGTTATTGACGTCACAACTAAAACATCAATTCAGGGAAAATGGCTGCAAATGATACCTTAACAGATAAAAATGATTCGTAAACTAAATGTGCAGGTATTTTGGCCATCAAAGTTTTAGGGATATCCTTTGAAGTTTTGTTTATTTAACATGTTCATATTAGTTTAAAAATCTGTCTCGCATAATCCAAACAAAAGATAATGAGTTTGAAAGCAGGTCAGACGTGCTGCTTTCTCTCAGGCTGAACAATGGTCCAGTGAGAACAGCCTTCAGTTGAGGATGTTTGGGATTAAACTGTGTATTTCCACCCTCTTAACATTCCTCTGTGCCCACAGCTGAGGAACATTACGTCCTAGCACTACTCACATGATTTTAATTTTATTATTTTTGACAGCACCTATCAACAAGCTGGCATTTACTTTCCAGACGCAGCTTCAAATATCACGTTACAGGTCCAAAAATAGCACACTCCTGTTGCCATTCTCAGCGTATCGCCCTGAATTTGAATCATTCGTACTTATCTGCGTTTTTCATTCTTACCGTAAACAAAATGTGGTGGAAAATGATCACTTCTATCATCTTATGTCAAATATTATATGAGATAAAACACCTGGGATCTTTGGATGTAACGTATTTAAGTTTCTGGACTTCTGTAATATTGTGGAATAATCCTTTTCCAACTGGACCCCATCCTCCACTAACTCATAATGTACGTGGGCTGCAGCCTTCTGCTGCACTTACTGTGAATGAATCACTCCTTATTCATAAGATCATGGCTTGCAATTACTGTTTTCTGTTCATTGCAATTAAGAAAAACACTCCTGCATAAATTAACATGTTCTTACAGCCCAGGAGTATCTCTTCTAAATATTACATGTGGTCCCTCTATGGCTGTGTTACTCAGACACTCACGGACCACCTAACTTGAAATTGCTCCACAATAATACATCTGAAATTAAAATATTAGTCTCTTATCTCACTTATTGCCATGAACAATTGTGAAAGTGTGTTTTCTAAGCTTCCCAATGATGTCAAACACAAGGAAAATAATTAAATAAAGAAGTTCCTCTTTACTACAAATGTTCTGTGCATTCATAACACTTATTTGTAATTTAGAAGCACAATTAAAGAAAATAGATAATAATAGAAAATAGAGACTTGAGTCCTACCGTCGTTCACGGCTTAGAGCCGTTCAAAAGAATCGAATCGCTCGTAAAATCAAGACTCTCACCAGGAATGACTTTGCTTCGCTTCATCCGATCATATAACTAATCTTGCCGTTGTTTTCTTTCCACCGGTATCTTCAGATTTTCTTTTGAGTGACCCGGTTTTAATCCATTGTTATTTTTAAACGCAATCCTTTGGTAAGCTAGCGGCAGCTTGGCACTTTGAGCTGACGTAACGGCAAATAAACCGTTTACATGCAGTACCTTGCTGACCACTCGCGTCCGCGAACCACAGTTTGAGAAAGACTGATTTTAAGTAAGATTTTCAGGATTTTACGTCTTCTGACTAAGAAATATATCTGTTTTTGTTTTGTTTTTTCAAGGTTTAAATGTTTTTTTAGTCGACCTGGTTACAGGTCTAAATGCTGCTGAAGGTCTCAAAGTAAAGTCAATATTCTTGTGCCGGTTATCTGGATTTCTGAGCTCATGAGGCAGAGATGGGGCGATTGATGGGATAGGGAGTGCTCCATACTGGGATCAGACCAGCACTCATGTATATTTAATCCAGTAAATGGTCATTTAGAGGCACTTCCAGTGGAATCCGACACCCAATTACAGTTAGAAAAACTCTTCTAGGTAAAGAGGCAAAGTACATAATCAATGGGAACCATAATTATCAGCCACTCCCCATCATCTTTTTTTTTTATCAGATCATTTCCACTCCACCAAACTTGGTGCTGTAAAACTGGCTTTAATTATTTATCTCTGTGCTGAAGCAGTGGGAGGGAGCAGTACGCAGTGTACAAACCCTAATGGCTTTATTGGCTGTCTCAGCTGCAATTAGGCTCGTAATTCAACATTCCCTATGTAAAATATTAAATTCTGACTTAAGTTAATTTTTAAAAACTATGTGTCACTTTAAGTAAGACTTTTATTTAAAAGCAATAGTTTTTTCTTGTATCTAATGTAAAAATGTGAGTTTTCCAAATGATTAGGTTGTAGATTGCTTACTGTTGGCGCCCTCTGCAGGCCAAACAGCGGCGTAGCAGTGCTTGTAAACCAATAAGTCACGCTGCGGTTTCCACTTACTGCAAATTTCCTGAGCTGTAATATCAGCTGTGGTTGTGTGATGGAGGTGTTTGGCTGCTATTGGATTACCCCTGCTGTTGTTGTCACTTCCTTTTGTTTCCAGTTGCTGGAAGAACCAGCTGATGTCACAGCAGTTTATCCTTGACGAAGCTCAGAGTGATGTTTCTCACATGAGTCACAGCCCACCCACAATGTTTAAAATCTCATATGTACCTCAGCCGTGTGTGTGTGTGTGTGTGTGTGTGTGTGTGTGTGTGTGTGTGTGTGTGTGTGTGTGTGTGTGTGTGTGTGTGTGTGGACATCAAGCAGGTTCTACGTTGTAAAAATCCTCAACCCCCCTTGACTTTATTCAACTTTTGTGTTATTACATTTAACTAAGAGTGATCAAATAGCAAAAACTGAAACTGAGAAAAAAGGTAATTAAAGTTGAAAAAATATAACTAACTGAAACTAAATTGTGTGTTTGTAAAACTAAGCATTAGGGAAATAAATTAGAAAAATGAGCAGTTTGCTACTTCGCATTCAATGGGCTCTGCTGTGTTCCCTAGCAACCCAAACCCAGCCCAACCTATTACCTAGCAACTCGCGTTTGGTCAGCTGGTTTTACCGCTGTATGTGTTGTATAATTACTGCTGGACAAGACAGGTTTATTATTTACTATCCAGAAAGCATTTCTTGCATTCTTGTTGGTTGTGCAGGAGGCTCCACTTCTGCTTTTCAAAGATGTATGGTTGTGTAACTGCGCATCTATTTGCAGCCATTTTTATGTTCAAGTGTAGATGTTGCAAGTCATGTTTGACTTAACATCCAGAAACCACTTGCTGCATTCTTGTTAGTTGTGCAGGAGGCTCCACTCCTGCTTTTCAAAGATGTACGGTTATATAATTGCGCATCTGTTTGCAGCCATTGTTACGTGCGAGCTGTGGGGCATGGCCAGAAGCAACTTATTTTTATTTAATGTGACAAGAAGCACTAAAACAGCAAATCAGCGAAACTTACCAGACTACAATTTTCATTATCTAAGAATGATTTGTGCAAAAAATGCAATGAACGTGTTTTGTTTAGAGCTATCCCAACCTGTTCAAGGACACATAATATGTCACCTTTAAGTAGCAAATGGCTTTAGGATTGTTTTAATGATGTAGTCATGTCCTGCTGGTGACTAATAAAGAAGTTTATCAGTGTAACCCGCTGCTGCAGAGGACGATAAAGACCCTGTTACTATGGAAATGGTTCATCAACCAAGGACTTGCTTCTTTTTTCCCCTTCTCAAACCACCTGTTTCATGGACACTACAACAACAAAGGGTCTGAACAATCCTGTGGCCTTGGCAGGACAAAAATAGCACAGATCTCTTGTATATATCCATATAGAGGTTAGATATGACAATTGATGTCTAAAGGTCAATGCTCTGAGCACTTTAGCCCTTTGAAAGATTGTCTTCAAGTTCTTCCTGAGTTTTTTCCTGGTGCTGTGTTATTACTTCCATCCTGTTCTCCTCTTTTTGTGGCTCACAATGGCCCCCCTGTGTTTTTCTCACGCACTCAGGGAACCATGTCTATCCAAACACGCAGATCCTCGTTGGCTCTCGTCAGACACAGAATCTCATTTGGAGTCTCATCACAAGGACGCTTCCCGACAGCTGCCGCGGAGCAGGGCGACGAGATGTGTTGGTGGTTGTCATGTCGTTTCACTGCGCTGGGGACATGAGACAGAATTACAAATTACACTGACTCCCATTTCTTGACACACTGCAGTAATCTGGGAAACATAAGTGGATTAAGCTATAGACCACCCAGCGGGTGTATATATCCTTGACATTTATTTTCAATCATCCAGCCGATCGATCACCGCAGCAGCTGAGAGAAGACAGAGATCAATAGCAGAAACTGAGCCGTGAATTGCTGCTAGAGGTGAGAAGTCTCTGAATCAATAAGACTCTCTTGTTTGCAGCTTTAAGCCTTGTGTTGAGAGGCTGACAAATTCACCATCCACAACTGTGTGGCCTTTTCTGGACTTGCGGTGTGAAAGCAGAGTCTTTACCCCGGCACTTCTTCATTTATAACTTTTAAGACTCTAAAATTGTAATTGTTGACCTTAAACTCCTGGAATTGCTTCTATTCATGTGCTCTTGCAAACAGACCAAAATTCAAATACTATTTTCCACCACCAGATGGCAGCATGACAGCTTTTCTCTGTTGAGCATTGAAACCTTTACAATCCAAAGAGCTACTGTGTCCTCAGTCCAGCTAAATAAAACTAGTTGAAAACTGCATTTCTTAAAAAATGACAAATTTCTCATTTTTTATTAGTATCTACAATAGGATTTTTTTTTCTAAAATAAATAAAAAAAACCCTCCCTTTTTAAGTTTTAAAATAAAGTAAAACAAACCTTCTCCAAAAAGAGAATGAATGAATTTTCTTCTTATGGGGTAGTGGTGATATATGTACATAAATAAATAAAACAGTTTTCAACCTAGCTTAAAAGAAAGGGTTCTGTAAATCATTGTATAGATATTACAAATATTACATATTACAAATATACATATTTAAAACTTGACAGAAAAAAGTCATGAAAAAGTAGTATATAATCTGCAATAAGAACAGGATTTGGGTCACTTTGTTTGAAAATGTTCACTGTCTTTAAATGTAATTTATTAACTAAAATCCGTTGGGTAAAAGTCATTCATACTGTTGAAACCAAAAGATTACGTATGTCCTTTATCTCACTATCTCACTTTCTTGTTTTGCAATATTCCTAGAATAATTTCTATTTGCTAAATGCCATACAAATTAGATTAAAAATATCTCTGAATTATTTAATAATGGCTTCAGAACCAGAAGTTTACATACATCTCCTTAGTATTTGTTAGTATTTGTTTTTAGAGGTTTTCTCTCGAAGACCGACTTTGTAATCGTCTTTATGTGTCTTATAATTTTACTCAATGTTTGATGACTTTTGAATGTTTTTTGTTTACTATTCATAGCTGCTGTAGCCTGGATGAAAATGCAAAACCTACAATAAAAAAACATAATCTATGAAATGCTCTGTTCAGAGAAAATGTTTTAAACCTTTTAAAAAACGTGCCCATGCTTCTTGACTGTTTTTTTTATTCTTCAGCAAAGAGAAAGGAAAAGCACAAATTTCTCTCACAAACACATTAAACTCACTGACATGTCAAATTCTTCATTGTGTCTCTTGTTTTGTTTGGAAAGTGTTTGATTTTATAATTAACCTTGGGCTGTAATGACTTTGTGATAAGCTTGAGTTACTTGTGTGAGGCAATATGGATTGCCCTGCAGAAGCAATTTACACACTGCGCTGGTTCTGATACGCTACCTGTGCCGCCTAATGTGTTGGTTTCCAGTTTGACTGCCAGAACTGAATGATTAAGAATGAATAATCATCTTCCCCAACAGGTAGAAGGTATTAAACTCTAAACTGTTCCTGATGAGTGGCCCACTAAAAATATGTGTGCAGAATTTCCTACAGGCATATCTTAAGTTGGCACGCTTTATGCCTCCCATTGGAAATACATTTAGATTAAAAATCAGACTTCTTTCTTTATATAAGAAATTACACACAATGCTTAAGTCTCCCCACTTCCTAAAGTATACTTGCATACCCTAAAGCTATCAGTTTATTAAAAGTTGGAGCTTTATTGGAGCTGTGTTTGAAGAGGAAAAAATAGCTTGGGAGCTGTAAGAATATTTTCACATCAAACAGGCAACATTTGTTACATGTTCAGCTTTTGTGGTTTGGTTTCTCACTGTATTGACAAACAAAAACATTTAAAAACCTGTTCCCCTCCCCACCTGAGGGGGCACTGCACCAGGAACTACTGATTAAACGACAGAAAATCTTGCATCTTCCACCTTTACAAATTGTAAATGTAACCCAGGGTAAAAAAAACTGCCCTTAATCCCGCATTTTGCTGCTCCATTGGTTAGAGTGACAGTCACACAGTGCATTCGTGTCATGGTTCTATTGAGTGTTGGTATTGATTTGTCCTTAAAGGGAGAAAAATATGATACTATTAGACATCAACATATCCTTTATTTTTATTTTTTCTTAGCGGGGCAAATTGTTGCTGATTTAAAAAAAATGTCTCTGCAGAAACTTCATGAATTATTGCCACCAAGTTACATATTAGTGTAATTGGTAATTACTTAATATTTGTTTAGTACTGCAAAGGAGTATTTTTTATTTAGTGCATAGGACACTCAGATTATCACTCTGCATAAAGAGAAACTGACCTGAATCTTCACATTTATTTTAAAGTTTTGTTTTGGGGGTTTTGCTGCATCTAACTTGGGTAACTTTGATTCTGCAAGGAAGATCAGGCAATTAACACACCTGAGGTAGTTATTTAGGCCTGCTCCAGCTTTCCCAGTCAGGTGTGAGGGGGAGAGCTGGAGACAAAGGAGCTACAGGTTGGTGCTTCCAAACAATCAGTTTATCTTTGTTTGTTATGCCTTTTTTTTAAACTTACAATGTAAAAAAAATCATGTAGATCTGAACATCCAGTGAGCTTGGAGCCATGAAGCTGCCATGCACTGATTGGTGAGTAGTGAGCATAATGTTGTTTGGTTTGTTTAGCATGTTGGTGCTGTAGCTAATGCTAATTGTTTGATCATTGTTATATGATCCAACTTCTTAAATTCAACATGTGTTTAAGATAATGAAATAAATGTTGTCTTTATTTTGTCTGGAAGATTAGATTCAAGATATAATTGCATTTATTTCTGTATGTAACTGAAAGTCTAGTTAACTAGCAGGCTGGAAATGTACTGGTCCTGTTTATTTTAATACAGGCCAGGTGACCCCCTTTTTAGGGTTAAAGGATGGCGAGCTTCTGAGAACTGGCTGTGGCCAGGAGAACCTGAGTTTCACTCCATACTGGTCTGGTAGGAGGTTGACAGTCTATCATTTCCGCCTCCATCTCAACATTCAGACACACAATCCATCATTCAACTCTTCATTTGAACCGACTTGCGCTTGGACATTCTCATCTCAAATATCTGGACAAATCAACCACGGACTTTTGAATGTGTCGGTCAGACACTGTGCTGATCAGTGGGGGAAATTTAAGACTGTTGTGCACAAATTTAAGATGATCTACTGCAGTACTGTGTATATTTTTTGTATTTATTTTGTGTTCTATGTATGTTTTTCTTGTGCTGTTAACTTTAATTTTCTCTTTAAAATACATGGTATTTGAATGCAGTTCCTTTGTATTGTTTTTATTGATTACTGACAACAGCTCCAGTAGACGAGTTTAGTCTTCTGATTTATTCCATCTAGTCCTTTAGTACATTAAGTAGTGCTACATAAACAAAAATAGAGTAGCGTCAGATTGTAGTTGAAGTAGGATTTTTCTTTTACCTTTAGTTAAAAAAAAAACAAGCAAGCTATTTATCCTGCTAGTGCTAGATTGTAGCATTTGTTTCAATTGTATTTACCCAGAATGCCTTGCACTGCTGGAGTGGTCTTCGATGCATTCTGGGTAAATACAACCAAGACAAACGTGAGTTTAGCTTTAGCAAGAGAAATGACTTGTGGTCTTTTACCAAAAACAAAAAAGAAATCCTACATCTGCTAAAATCTGATGCTACTTCTTCTTTGTTTATATTTTGTAAAGAAGGAAGTTGCACTCATGTTTTCTTCAGAGGTTTTAGTTCCATTTCCTTCAGTAGTTCTTGATGCAGCGCCACCACAGGTGAGGAGGGGAACAGGTTTTCAATAAGTTTGGTTGTTTAACACAGTTGCAATTTTGGACCCCAAAAATTCAAACCAAGTCTTCTAAACTATCAGGTGTGAAAACTACCTAAATGACTCTTTAGCAAACTATTGATTGAGAAACATGGAGACCAACCTGAGCTGTTTGGAAGATGTTTTTTGCCCAGAATGAGAAAAATATGGATGATATTGTGGAAAGGACTTTAGCAGTAGTGGATTCCTAACTGGGTGATGTCGGACTGCTTAATAATTTCTGTTTTGCGTACATATTGGTTATCAATCGCCTACTTTGGGAAGTGGCCAATTCAGTGCTCAGTTTATCATTGATGCATCAGAGGTTTTGCATGGAAACATGTTTTTGCACCTTTTGTAAAAGAAACCCCATCTTTTGTTCGCAGGTTCTATCAATAATTCTGTTAAAACTCGCCCCAGTCATTAGTTTTTTTTTTGTCTTGATCCCAATACATGCACACCTTAAAAAGCAGTAAAGGGGATTTTGTTTTTAAACCTATTGATTCCTGAACTATTTCAGTGGAAGAATCAGTTGTATAAGGCCAGCCTGACAACTGATTATGATTAGATTCAGAAATGGGATTCGTACAGGGACAGAGTTAAGACAAGTGGAAGCAAATTAATGTAGCTGTCAATTTGCTAACATTCAGCTGTCAGAGCATCTGAAATTAGTGATTTATTCATCCGTACCGGTCAGAACCGCCAGGATCTCAGTCTGAGTCATGCCTGCTCTTCTTGCACTCAGAAATCTCCGGATCATTGAGTCATGACTCATTAAAATAGAAAACATGAGCTGCTTGAAAAGCACAAGAGGGACCTAAAACTATAAAGGAATGAAATTGTTTCTTTGTTGGGTTCTCTTGTGATAAGTGTGCAATATTTCTTTCAGCTTGTATAAAAACTAATATTTCGATTTGTTTGAGCTAAACTGAACACGCTCATAATAAAAATGAACTAATTTCTAAACTGTAAAACCGAAATAGTTCTAGCAGATCAGTCATTCAAAATGACCAACGGCTATTCATATTTATTTGTCAAAAAACAGGATAAATTGCCTTTGGGGTTTCGTTCTGAGCAAAGTGAGTCAAAGTCGAACCTCTGACATGGATACAAAATACTGAGATGATCATTTTTTAAAATTTTTTCCTGTATACTTTCAATTTTACTAAAATCTGAACTGATTGTTGACCATGACTTTGTGATGAACTCTCTTCATATTGTAGCAAAAATGACCAAATCTACATTAAATGGATGGAATCACAAGTTTAAATTTCAGTGTCCATCTTCTACATCTACATGCTCCACTGACTCAGATTACGACAAATAAGCTAAGTTACTAACTTTACAAAAACCTTAAAAAAGGCTTCAAGTATTTAATTATGCCGCATGAACTGATTAGTACATTATTGCGAGGGATCGCAAAAGAAAAGAAATCCCCACATGCCCTGGAGGGCTCAGTATCACTCTGTGTTTTTACAAGATTTTTTGTGCAATTTCGGAAAGATCGTCACCCCACGCGCTTCCTCGCTCTCTGTCCGTGACATTCGCCGTCCTTTTCTTGAGCATTGCACTAAGATTGCTGGAACCGCGAGGGTTAACAAATGAGGTCCATTGCGTCTTGCCTGTCGCTTTTACCCCTCGTTTCTCAGCTGTCTGACCGTGACATCTGCCGCGCTCCTCCTGAACATCGCGCTGAGCCCGCTGGACGTTAAACCCAAACCACGAACTAACTCTTCTCTTGCTCTCTCAGCCTTTCTGCTTGCTCTGTCTTGATGCCGGCTGGTTACGTCATCAACAATCATTACTGCGGTTAGCTGGTAGATTACAGATCTCTATCATAGGCCAAATTCCTGTATTTGTTGTGCATTCCTATTCAGTAGTTGTGTATATTAAGATTTCTGGAGAGAAATGTGACCTTGATGGGACTTTGGTGTTTTCTTATTCATCTTGCATAAATTCAGGCCAACTTTGTAGTTTCTGAAAGCTGTACTGAGGATTATTTTTCTGCTGGAAGAATCAGACTTTGTGTTGCTTGGTAAAGCAGGAAAGGGTATCGCCGTCCTCCACCCTTACACCAACTGCTGCCTCGCTATTATGAATGCTCAGTCAGGAAGATAAGTGCATCAGCAGGTAATTAATTGGCAAACTCCTGTTATCGGCACACACAGAGTCAGGAAACACTGCCGGTCCAGGGGGGACATCTGTCAAAGAGATGCCTAATCATCTGCTCCCACACACACAGAAGACAGTCCATCCTCTGTGTTGTTCTTCTGAAGGAGCCATAACTCATCTCCACTTCACCTTCTTTGCTCCTTCACCTACAACTGTCCCCATAAAGCTTTGTTTATTTTTAGCTGAATGAAAAAGGAAGACCTCACTACTTCCTGGATCAGCTGCAGAACCTTTTTAGAGTCAGAAATGCCAGACACATCCCCTCAGAGCTGTGCATTTATTCATAAGCACTTTTTATACGATTTCATGACTCATCTTTTATGGATGCTCGCTATGATTCAGAACAAAACCTGCTGGCAATCAGTTCATCCTGGAAGACCGAGCTGGTCTGAAAAGGGAAAAATGAAAGCCTGTGGTTCAGGAAGGCAATTTCCACTCTGGGCCTTTAGCTTGGTGTCTCATGCAGAATCTAGTGAACGTTTTATTCAGTTGGTGACAGGTTTTAAAATACCTGGCTCCTGGTTTTCTGGCCTTTTAAAGCACCAGATAAACTTTACTTTAGATAATCCGTCTCAGGGTTCTCAAAAGTACAAGGAGGCGACATAAAACATTCATTTAAAGATGTCAGAGAGAAAACACTGCAGGATAAAAGCAACAGAGAGGTCAAGTGTGGCGTAAAAGGAAGTGGGAGCACTTAGCATGTCAAAGCAGTTATTATGTTGCTTTCGATTTCTAAGATGGAAAAGTACAGCCACCAAAGTTTCATCACTAAGTCATGAAGTGAGGATGTCGGTCCCAAGAGTTCATGTATCATGTATCAGAACAATTGGCAGGAAAATGCTACAGTTCATTAAGTTAACTTCAACTCAACTCAACTCAGCAAAAACAATAATTAATGGTCAAAGTTCCTGCTTGTATAACTGTTTACTTACCACATAGTACGTTTAGTCTGAATGAGAATTTCAGATTATTTATCCATTTTTTGCAATTCTTCAGACTTCCTTTGAGTTTTGGAAATGTAATTAAATTTAATCAACTTTATTCAAATGTAAAATGAATGGATAGACGACTGTTTTTAATATTGCTTCAGTTCCAACAGTCTGTTGCCATAAAAACGCCACTTTTGCTCTTTATGAGTGCTGGAAATTGAGACATCCCTTTGAATATTTGGCTAAAATCAATGTCTGGCCTGCCGCCATGAGAACGGGGAAGAAAAGAGACGGAGACAAATGAGGCGAGTCTCCAGACTTCCAAAGGTTGCTGCATGGTTTTAAATCAGCAAATTAGATTTCATAGGAAATGTTGATCTGCAGAAAGATTTAATTTTTCTTGTCAGACAAGTTGTAAAATTCAGGTATTCTGTGTGTTTAATGGTCATTCAGTAAGCATGAGATGTTTTCTGGTTGAACGTTGGATGAGTAATTTAGTTTGCTCAAATTACATCTTTATGTTGCTTTGCCGTTTTTGTATTATTCCAGCCAGCTCCCATAAACCAATGCATCCAAAAAGGCAAGGACTTGTTTATGATCATTTAATCTTTTTTGGAAGCCATTAAGCAGAAAACTGTAGCAAGTAATTTTTTTTATAATAATGAGTTGTTTTTGCAGAATGTTGCTTTATAAGCACCATGAGGATCCTGTTTATTTAAAATTGTATTCCAGTGGTGCACAGTTGGAGAGAGTTGTGGTACTTTCCTTTAATCAGTCGTATTTTGTTAACTTCTTTAGTGTAATTTTCAGAATAGCCCTGTACGTATGTGTGGCAACATTAATTTATGACATGCAAAAATTGTTTCTTGAAATAAAATACCTGTTTCTGTGAAAAGCATTGCAGAGCAGCACCTTGTAAAAGCTTGAGCTGTAACAAATCTTGCTTTAAAAAGGTATTATTGAGAAAAAAATCATAGGAAGTCCAATTTATAGTGCTTTATAAATTCAACTTGTGGAAACTCTGAGACCAAAATTTTGTTTGACGGGGAAAATAAACTGCAGATTACCCAAAACATAACATCTCTAATGGGACACATGGTGGTGGCAGCATCATGCTGTGGTCATGTTTTTCTTCAGAGAAGCTCACAAGGAGGTTGATAGTGTAAAATATAATTCAGTCCTCATAGTAAATCTGTTGGATGAAGCAATAAACTTCAAACCTACAACCAGAGCTCAAACTGTAGTTCACGGTATTAATGGATGGCCTAGTTAAAGCCCAGACCAAAACATCAGCAATATATGGCAAGATTGAAAAATTTTGGAACGAGTTAAAAACATTTTATTAACCACCCATGAAAGCTGCTGCTGATGTCAAACATTTAATATTCCACTAAAATGCAATAAAGTTTGACTTTTGCCACTTTAGGATGAATTATCGACTCACTAAAAACAAAAAAAATGTACAATCTAATGCACAAAAGACGAGTTTAATCCCCATTTTGACCAAAACAGATTTAGTAAAAGCGACAGAATTATTCAGATATACTTTGTGTCAATGTCTGCTTCGTGTATCATTTACAATTTGGAATTTAAAATATTGCTTTAATTCTCACAACAAATCATCATTTTATGGCTTTTTTGCATCCAGATGAACTGATTCGAATGAATGTTCCTTCATGTCAGACTTGTCTCTCACAGCTTCGATGTTTAATATGAACTTCGTGTTACCACACTAAACAGGAACATCGTCGCCCGTCTGGAAACGATGCTTTGAAAACTTGTTTTGGCTGCAGCCCCGCTTATAAATTTCTCATCAGCATTTCTCAACAATCTGGCACAAAAACCACTGGAACTGATTCTGATTCTGCCCTGAAACGCAGTCCCACGAGTCAGAAAGCTCACCTGCTTTAGCTAAAGTTGTTTTCTTTGGGGTTTTAAATAAGTTAGCGAGTCGTCCCCCAGGGCGCTCGCCTCGGACCCCTGTGATTTCCTGCGTTTTATGCAGCGACAGACGATCTTCTGCTGGTGTTTTTAATCATCAGCCTTTTATCCAGATCTGGTTTAATTATTCATCCTGTTTGCTCAAACAGATGCTCCACTGCAATGATGCTTGATGCCTTTCTAACTTGTGAGTTGATGCTTTGCCAACTGATTTACTATTATTTTTTTATTCCAGTCCAGCTCTCATAATGTTTGCATCAATAAAACTGAATTTAGAAGCTAAAGTTTATCATAAAAAAGGAAAAGCCAGAGGGGGGAAATGCTTAACGGTAAAGAAAATATAACTGGGTTAACAATCAGACGCATCTTTTATCTTGAAATTAAATTTCAGTCAATGCATTTTCACTGTTTGTCCTGGAAAAGATATGAGATGACAGCAAATATATGAGGAGAGTGTAATTAGAGCTAAACCATCCTTAACTTTCACAGAGAAGCATTTACTTCATCTCCACAGAGTGTTTATATGGCCTAATGAGGAACTGGAGTCCTCTAAATACGTTCTCATTAGGCATTAATTAACGAGTGGAGGATAAATGTTGGTTCCTGATTATCTGTGTTTATGTGTGCGATCATGCCAGCTGAATAAAAGAGGATCCTGATTAATGGAGACACATTTTAGGATGAATTCACCCTAAAGGTTGCTACAGCTGGAGATGTGTTGTTATATCCGCTGCAAATACGTTAGCAAGCAAGAAACGGGCAATAGTGCAAGGCATTCTGGGTAAATTAAAACCGAAATGGCTCTTTATCCAAAGACAAAAGAGAAATCCTACAAACGCTAAAATCTGACAAGTACACCTGCTCCATTTTTTTTTAATTTCGTGAAGAAGACAGCTGCTCAGGTATTCCTCAGAGGTTTTTGGTGCAGCGCCCCTACAGGTGAGGAGGAGAACAGGCATCGATGGCAACTGAAATTTGGTCCTCAATCAAGTTGAGTTGACCAGAAAATCAGGCGTGAAAACATCGTAACTTTACCCAGGTTGTCTCTGATATCATGATTATTTCATTAATTCAACCTTAACTTTTTGTTATACAATTATATCTTAAATTTCTTTATTGATAGCAAAGAACAACCAAAGTCAAACTTTATTTATGTTTACAAACTTGGCAAATCAATCAGATTCTGATCATCCTCAGAAGATTCGACCAACATGGGATCACGCTGTTAAATTTACATTATCTATCTGCTGTGGGCGTCTTGTTCGTGTTTAGACTTTAACGTCATATAGCCTGCAGGAGTTTGTGAAAATTTGATCTCTTTCCAGCCATGTCTCCCTACAATCCCTGTAGATGTGCCTAAACTAAAATCCTTATTTTTTAGATGATTTACAAGGAAATCTGCATTCTGTGCAATTACACAGCTTTCAAGATTTGATTGTGTTTGAATGCCATAAAGTCAATCTATTCTCTGTAAAACACTGACGTAGACATTTTTTTGTTTGTTTTAATTTCGTTTCATACATATTTCCCGTTAGCTCGCTGATTTCTGAAGAGTTGGCTAACAGCATGATGGAGATGTGACGAATGTTTTTAGTGACGGCCTGCAGAAAGCTGCTTTCCTCTGATTGAGCGGCTGCTCAGGCAGCAGAGGAAGAGGAGAAAACATGCTGCGTTTCCATTGATCATAGAAAACAAAAAAGTTATTAAGGGAAAAACTTGTTTTTTGATAAGTTTTGACACCAGCTCAAGCTGCATTTTTGTTACAAAATGTGCAGAAACTTTGTTTATGTTCCTCTAATGTGACGCAATGTTATTTAAAAAAACATTTCCTCCTGTTTTCTTTGTCGTTTCCACCAGTAGTAACATCCGGTTGTTCATCATGTGACTTGTGTGATGCAAAAAATTACCTAATTGTAGTGGAAATGGTTTTTTTTTTTTTTTTTTTTCAAAAACAAGCATATTTTCTTTTACTTCTCTTCCTCTTCTCTTCCTTTTCCTCCTCCTCTTCTCTTCCTCCTCCTCCTCCTCCTCCTCTTCTCTTCCTCCTCTTTGTTCTTCCTTCTTCATCTTCCTCCTCCTCCTCCTGCTGGTCCAGATCTGCAACACGTTTCCGGCTCCTTTGACAAGTAGCCAAGGTGAGGATTAAGGAAGGATTAGGTTTGTTGGATGAGTGAGTTTTGGGGCCACTGTTGCTCTGAGGATGAATGTAGTGACAAGCACAAGCAGATAAAGCCAATATATAAATATAAATACGTCACACTTCACAGCCGAAGCATTTATAAAGTATTAGTGGAGTTAAAAATGTTTATTTTCTGTTTTATCAGCTGTGTTGCATCAAATCAGTGAGTGAAGAGGAGCTGCATGTATATGTTGATTACAACACAAAATAATTTCTATGTATGATTGGTTCATTGTCGCTTATTTGCCCGACCAATTAAAATTCAGTGTTGACCAAATGGACACTGACCAGTTTCAACCAGCAACCAACTAACTGGTATACGTCTGTTTTAAAATGGAGAATATTTACTCCTTGTCTAAATGTAAAAGTTTTTATGGAAACTCTGGCAGCTGAGATTCAACTGATTTTGGGTTTAAATTGGGTCTAAACAACTGTCTAAATGTAACTTTACACTGGTAGCTTTGAGTCTTGCTGCAGTTTTTAACCATGTGGAGTTAGTTAGTTTGCACTAAGTTCACAAATGCAAGTTTTTCATGATGAGTGAAAAACATGCATTTACAGCCACTTCTTTTAGTTACTCTAAAAACTACAACTTTTTATTGTGTTGTTAAAAGTATAAAACAGAACAGTCGAATTTTTAAAAAAAATCACCGTTTTTGCTTTTTTTTAAATAGATGTTAAATAATAAGGAAAAGAAAACCGACAGGTTTTCTCCAGCAGGGGACACTGTTGAACTAAAGTCTCAACCTCTAATCCTCACTTTCTTTTCTCTATCAATGAACGTTTTGCATAACACAGCTGCAAAAATGACCCGGTTTTAATATCTAGGTCGTGTAAAATCATCTCATCTTACAAAAGAGAATATTTATTGACTCAGGAGAGAGTGATATTCGATGCAAGCTGGAGGTAACTGATAGATTGAGATCAGTAATTAAAGTTTGGGGTGAGTCTGGTCAGTGGAAAACAGCCATACAGCAACATGGAGTGGTTGTGGCGCCAGTTTGTAAAACTTTGAGACATAAAGGAAATAATACGAATCAGGGATGTAAATTAGACAGACTTGAGTTTTGCTTGCTTTGAGTTTTTCTGAACTCTGCATGTCTAAAGCTTAAAGTCTCATTTCAGGGAGGAAATGACCTTCAAGTGAAATTTTGAAACATTTCAATCTGCGAAGAAATTTAAACAATAGTTGGGATGTGAAGCAATTAATTTTTCTTTTTGGAAAATGTATCTTTAGAGGAAACTATAAATGCCACTGGAGAAGTAAAAGTGAATTTCTGACATCCTTGTAAAAATAAATCTTTTGCAATTCTTACAAGCTGTGTGTTTACACACTGCTTTGCAAAACTGTCTGACGTTACAGCCATGAAATAACCCAAAACAACAAAGAGCACAATTGTGAACTTGGAGAAAAATAATAAAACTTGGGTTTTAACCAATTGTAAAAATCTCTGATGACCTTAGAGAAGCTTCATTGGGGAATTGGCAGTAAGGCCAATGCTGAAGGAAAGTCCTAAAATGTCCCACTTGGAATTTGTGACGAGGAAAATGTGAAACAAAGGTGCTAACACCAAAATAGACCAAACTTAAACACATGATCTATAGACTGACACTATACATTACACTGAACAAACCTGAAACACGATGGCGGCTGCATCATGCCTGGGATTCTTTTTCTCACAATTCTTCAAGAAAATTTGTTGGAAAATCTAACAACTAATCCAGTTGAGAATCTGTAGCTCGGTTTCCTTAAACCATAAAATTGCACAAATTGGAATTACAAAAGTAAATTTGTTGCATAAAAAAAACAAATGAAAAAAATCCAGTTTTTCTATAAATATTTTTATTGATAGGATAATGTGGTTGTTCATCTGTATCAAAATTAATGTATTTCATAAAACCGATGGAAACAAGTCATGAAATCAACAACTGGATGTTACTACTGGTGGAAATGACAAAGAAGACAACAGGAAGTGATTGTAGGATGGTGGTGTGGTGTGTTTTTTAATGACTTAACGCCTGAACAAACTTATTTGTGGGTGATTTTAATTGGGTTTCTTATTTAACATAAACACCACAAATACAAAATTGTGTTTTTTCAACATTAGCATAATATCGGAAAAGTTTTCTGCACGTTTGTAATGAAAATGCAGCCAGAAATGTAAATTGCTGCGCAGACACAGTCCATCCATCCTACTAAGAATATGAGGAAATATTAGTCTCAAAAAACTTATTTTTTAGTGTATTTTATAGGAAACCTTCTAAAAGAAGACTTATTTTCACACTTTATTCCAAGATTCACTTTTAACTCATACCTTCTTTAAATCTTACCCAAACAAGAGATATTTTCAAGATGAGACACGATGCTGCCAACGCTTCCTCGTAAATCAGATGGCCCTTTGTCCAATTTATCTGACAGTGATGTAACAGTTACTCCTCACTACACCAGAGGAAGGATTTGTAAGGAACGCCTGATCAATGAGGGTCTTTAAACCGAGCCGTGTGACTGGAATACCGACAAGGTCCACTGAGGAAAGCTCAACTTGGGGTCAACAAGTCATTAATTTGCAGGCTCTCCGAGTTAGATAGCCACAGGCAAAATAAGAAAAATATGTCTTTACCCACAAAGTAGACAAGCAGTTCTCTGGGTCGTATTGTTTCAAGGTATTAATATAAATATCTGAGGTTTCTGCTAACCTCTTCAGCACTTTGGAATCAACTTTGCCTCTTGCTTTCAGAAGAAATGCTTCTGTTTTCCATCAGTTCAGCTGCCTGCAGGTGATAAGTGACCCTTGGCAAACTACACAAACTCTTTATGCTTCATGTTTCAGCAACAGAACAGATCTGTCAAGGTCTTCAGTCTGCAAAAACCTCGTCTCTGAGACCTGCCAGGGGGTAGGTCCAACCGACATTTACTCTGCTGTATCGTTTGAATGTCTGCAACTTTTGGTTTGACATGAGAACCTGAAGTGATGCAGTATTTTTGTTTGGATTTGTTGTGAGGGGCATCCAAATCCATCTACATCTAGATGGACCTTTTTTTAGCTTAGCTTAATTTGTGAGCCATAAAACTAAAATCACCAAAGGTTTTATTCTGATATTAAGAGTCAGTCTATAAAGGTAAGTTATAGTGGATATATTTCTGCATATTTCTGAATTTCTAAATTAACAAAAATAGATTCATTTAAGAAATATTTCAACATGTGTTGATGGGATTTAAGTTAAAACATTGACTACGCTGAGCCGTTGCTGGTCCATGTTTAGCCCCTTTCTGGAGAACAAAGCGTATCAGCAGGTTTAATGACATTCAAAAGGTTGAAACTGAAAACGAGACAGACGATATAATAAAAATCTAGATATGTGCAGCATAAATGCACTTTTAACATCCTAACTCTTATTTGTATGAGCCTACAGTACCGGCGCCCTCTTGGATCCCGGGTAATTGGCATAACAGTCAAATATGTGTCTGTGGGCTACATCTAGCACAAAAACAATTATATAACATTATTTCTTTCGTACATACCGACAACGCAACTTTAAACAAAGAAATATGGAGCAATTACCTTTTTTTCTAAGTTGTAATACCTGAAAAGAACACATGAGGGCGGGCTTTCCCCCTTTTTTCTCCTAAATGAAGGAAATTAGCAGATCTGCAACTTTTTACACCTGTGTGAGTAAGACGTTTGCTTGAAGCAGATATTTATTTACTTACTTGATTAGGATAGGGTACATTTATCAATAACTATGCGATTTATGGCCAGAATCGGCACAACAGCTAAATTTGATCCAAACAAACCGAACCGGTTTCGACTACTAACTAGTAACTATTTGAGATTTTACATAAAGTAAGCAGCCTGGCTTCACATTGTCTCACAAATTTTAGTTATTAACCAACATGTAAAGACTTAAAATGGATTTACTTAATTTATGACACCTTCTTTACTCCTTTATCTTCCATTATCGCAGCTGAATTTCGCTCTGATCCAGATCCAGCTCAAAGAAAGAAGCAACTTAGTTTTTAAAAATCCATTTTTATTTCAAAGCCTCA
Source organism: Micropoecilia bifurca (assembly GCA_903067075.1). Classification (NCBI taxonomy): domain Eukaryota; kingdom Metazoa; phylum Chordata; class Actinopteri; order Cyprinodontiformes; family Poeciliidae; genus Micropoecilia; species Micropoecilia bifurca. The sequence goes on from CAEGAF010153698.1 coordinate 26,164, forward strand.
CTTGAGTCTCCATTAAAAAGCTTCACATCATTAATCAGGTATGCACCTTGTGTGCAGCTGCCTGTACATGAGTGGACTTCAGAGAGGAAGAGTCAGCGGAAGGCGCTTTGTTATGAATAATAGTGAGGAGATTCAGCAAAAACGATGCGATTAAAAGGGAAAATATTTGAGAAATGACAGCTCTGGATTCCTGTTTGCCTCAGTGGCAGAAAAGGAAACTGTAATCTAAGAAGGATTTAGTCTGAATTTTATTACTGAAGGTCACAGAATAGATATGTGCATCATAAATCTCCTTAAAACTGCAGGATTTACTGTGGTGAAGAACGTCCACTTCCTGTCAGTGAACATATCAACAAAATGTAATGCAAATCACAATAATCACTGTGAGACTGAGCTATTTTATTATTTAAAGTAGGATTCTTTTCACTTTTCTGCATGACACTGACACTTTTAATTTAAGGCTGAAACAATTAATCGTGATTAATCATTTGATAAGATAACCGTAAACTAATTTCGCAATCAGTTAATTTAAAAAAACAACATATTTAGAGAGGTAATAAAGCCAAAACTGTATAAAAATCATAAACATTTTTATGTAATATTTCAAAATAAACAGTGTCTGTGAATATATTTCAGCCAAAACTCCTCAAGTGGCATTTTTAGCTTCACCTGGTTCAAATTCACTGAAGGGATGCCATGTTGTTGCCTTTTTCATGCGTTTCTGTTTAGAAATATAAACACTCAAAAAGCTCCTAAACACATTTGTATAAATTTAGTGTTTCATATATAATTTTTTTCATTTTTTACTTTTTAATTCAGCAAAAAAAGAGCTAATTAAATTTAATAATGTGAGAAAACCACTATTTTATGTCTATACAGTCAGAAAATGGCTGCTTAGCTAGTCAATCTATTAACAGAGGTGAGCAGAGTGGACAAAGGTTTTAGTCAGGTAAAACATATTTTACTTAACTACAGGTACTTACTTACTGTTTACTGAAATAAAGATTAAAGACATATTTGGTAATTATGCAGACCAAAATATAAAGTTAAGTGGAAATTTTGGAGATTTTAAGGGTCAAAATGACAATAATTTATAGAAGAAGCAAAAGAATAAGATATTCTTTCCAAAATCCATTCATCCATTTTCTTAACACCCTTGACCCTTAGTGGGGTCAGGTGTTGCTGTTGCCTATATCCAGCTAACGTCCCAGGCGAAAGGCAGGGTCACCTTGGACAGGTTGCCGGTCTGTCGCAGGGCAACACAGAGACACACAGGACAAACAACCATGCACACACACACATTCACTTCTTCCAAAATAGTTTATTTAAAAAAAATACTTAGAAAATTTTAGCAAAACTGCAGGTTTGTGTCTCTGGTAAATTTTTGGCTAAAACATGTTTGTTTTTCATTCAGTGGGTAGAAAATCCAGAAATTTTACTTATGATACTTTATGCTGAAACTATTCAAGAAGTAAAAATACTCCTAAAAGTTATTTTTTCAAAAAAGTAACTGTAATTAAGTCAGTTTAGCAAGTTCCTACCAGACTCTGCTCACTAATTGATAACTTGCATCGATGGCGTCTAAAAAGCTTCTCAGTTTGACCCTCATCTTTATCTGTGAGGGTCAAACCACCAGTGCTGGGTTTTTGGTCAGCCGGTCGCCGAGTAAACGAGTCAGACGGAATCAGCCTGAGTAAGACTCAGAAAGAACAGCTTCCCGTTCAGTCATTCAGTCTCACATACGAGGCGTGAAAGTGTAAAACAAGCAGCCAAATTGCCAAAAAATGACTCTGCTGGAGCGGGAATGGCATCATTCACTCAAATGGAGTGACTATGACTTTCACTGGCAGTGAAAGCCGTCATCAGGCAATTCCTCTTTACTCCAGACCAAGTTTAATTATCTTTTAAAGAGGTCTGTCGTAACTATTACATTATGCAGCGGAGAGATGTTGCATTCCCAGGAGCAGCATCACAGAGCGAGCCGATGAACTCCCATCTGGTGGCGCAGATATGACCGTCTGATTCACTTAAAATGCAAAAAAAACAAAACAATGGAGGCCGGGAGGAATTTAAAATACTTGTTTATTGTGAGACAAACTTGTGGCCTCATTGTGGCCCACCCATCACATCTCAGAGTTTAATCCCACACATTTATCCTGGGCTTTTCATTCCCTGAGCAGAGCGGCTCGATGTTTTGTTTTTCTCCTCCCCGACACTTATTCTGCCAGACGCAGAGCATTCCTCTCCCTGTTTAAACAGCCTCCTGAATTCCTGTCTTGGTAAAATACTCCCATTCCCACTATTGCTTCCTTTCTTTGTTTTTCAACTTGGCACTGATTCCTGACTGGACTTCTTTTGCCTCCAAATTGCAAAAAAATCTAAAAATTGCAACATTTTCAGCTAATAATTGATTAATCGCTAACTGGAGTTGTCTTAAAAAGAGAGCGTTTGCTAAAAGAACAACATACTCAGAGTGGTAGTTAAGAAAATTTTACAAAAAAATTTATGTTTTGCGTTTCAGATTTAAAGAACGCTTTGTAAATATCCAGAAACCCACATGTGGCAGAGTTTTAACTTTATTCGGTTCAAATCCAGTGAAAAAATAAAAATAAATTCCACTCCATTTTCACAACTGACACAAAAAGATTCATTCAAACTCGGTTTGAATGGAGACCACAGTTACAAACATTTGTTATATTTTCAGCCGCTGAGTTTCTTTTGCACTTCACTTTGATGATTAGAAAAATCTGTTCCCCTCCTCACCTGTGGAGGCGCTGCACCAAGAACCAGTGAAGGAAACAACATGAAAATCTCAGAAGAAGAAGAAAAGAGAGCAACGTCCTTCTTGGGAAAATGTGAACAAAATCTGATAATAGGAAGACAACCAGTGATTTTTCCAGCCAACTGGATTTGCAGGTTTGTTTTGGTTACATTTACCCAGAATCCCCTGCGCTGTGGTGCACTTCCTGGTTTTGGAGCGGTCTCCGTTCTGCTTTGAGTTCACATTATGCATTTAAACTGCACCAGAGTTCCCTTTAATTGAACCGAGACCGAGGATCCTGGCCAGACCAGAGTTCATTTATTGGTCTGCATCAGAGTTTGACTTCACATTTTAATAACCTAATTTCCTGCAGGTGGTTTCAAAGTCCCACACCATCATACCGCCTCCACTGAACCACGTTTGGCTTTTTCTGGAAGAATTATTTTGAAACATACAAGCTTTTCTCTAACTAATATTGCACAATTTAGAGACGCTTTGTTGCAATAAATAAATAAAATAAACTTACACAAACTTACTTTTGTTGTAAATTTATTTTAACAACTTTTAAGAAACATAAAGAAAAATCAGAAACATTATTCAAATGTTGCTGAATGGAGGAGCCATTTGATCTACCACAGCCTAAATTCCCACTTTAACTTTTTCCTTTTTTTTTCCTATGGAAAGCTGGATTTGGGAAAACCCTCACCTCCCTCCTCTTCCTCACCGAGCCTTCACATCCGGGTTAGTGGCATTGGTTTGAGCTTCATGCTGCGTTCAAGAGTCAGACCGTAAACTTTTACTTTTGAAGTTCTAAAGTTGTAATAGTGTCTTTTTTGTTATTAATCATATAAAAAGTATGTAATTTTAGAATATGTCCTAACGTTAGGACATATTCTAACATACCGCGATAACAAACGGATTACTATTCCAGCTTTGTGGAAATTTACGGACTATTCATGCATAGTTCTACAGCAGTTTCATTTTAAGTGTAAAATAAGTCATCTTAAGCACTCATTTTACTACAAACGTTGTAAAAAAAATGTCGCAATTTCTCTTGTAGGCGGGTTTAATTCCTTGATATTTCGCTAGTGTGTGGTGATATCAGTATCTCCGAGCCGTTAGGGCTGCAGTGAACGCATCACAAGTTGAGCAGCTCAGTTATCCAAAACGCAGACTGATGATCCAGCTGCTGAACGCCGACATGGACACAACTGCGCCTTTCCACTGAAACGGGACGCGTTCCAGCGCGAACTGTGACGCCGCGGGGACGCGAACGGCGACGGAAAAAAGTTTTCCTTTCCTCTCACGGACTGGACTCATGTAAAAAACAAAACAAAACAAAAAAAAACTCGCCATGTCCAAAACCCTGAAGAAAAGGAAGAACCACTGGACCAACAAAGTCCACGAGAGCGTCCTTTGCAGGAATGAGGAGGGAGAGCTGGGGCTGGAGCTGAAGGGCGGCGCGGAGCGCGGACAGTTCCCGGTCATCGGCGAGCTCCTCCCGGGCAGAGCCGCGCGCCACAGCGGGCAGCTCCTCCAGGAAGACCTGCTGCTGGAGGTCAACGACACCCCGGTGGCTGGACTCACCACCAGGGACGTCCACGCTGTGGTCAAACACAGCAAAGACCCCGTGCGGCTCAAGTGTGTCCAACAAGGTAAGGTTTTTAACTATTATTTCCCGGCTCTCGCCTCAACTTTGGGAAAGTCTTTTCTTCTCCGGACAGCGCAACTATTGTTCCCCACAAGCTGGTAACTCCTGCAGACTTTAGTTAAATCCGTTTCTCACACTCGGCTCGTTGTTTCTGAATGTTTGTTGTGTTTTTAGCGCCTAGACGCGATAAGCGGTGGTTTTACTTTAAGGGGGTGTGTTACACTTGTAGCAAGTAGAAAACACAGATTAGTGAAGCTCACAAATCAGGGAAGAATGTAAATAAATAACCAGCGTCACACACTAGACGACGTGTTTACAGTAATAAGACAAACACAATACAGCCAGTGTTGTTTTGCTTTAATTGTGGCCGTTTTGAGTGTAACATTTCACCAGATCTTCTACTTAAAGGTGTGAAATTTGCGTCTTTGTTTTTATTAGTCTTTGTTGTTTCTGCACATTTTGTGGCATTGTTTTTTTTTACTTTACCATTGCAAATATTCCGGGTTTTTTTTCTTCAAAATGCCATATTTTATTTCCGTCGAGCTGATATGTATAATATTATAGTGATTACATTGGAAGATATTATTAATTTCTCATTTTATGTTTGTCAATTGGTTTCTATTGCTGTGAAACTCCGTCTAGAAAGCACATCTAATGCATTCACACTGCCTTTGGGTTGACTGCCATCCATATTCGGACGATTGTCGCGGCTGAAATCCAGATAAATCGAACCAGATTTTCTTATCTTTTACTGTAGATTTTTGGCTAACATGTGTTTTGAAGACCAGGGATGCAGCTAAATTCTTTCTGGGTTGTGTACAGACACATTTCAAAGCATAATCAGCTGTTAATCACGACTAGAAGTAATTAGTCCTTCGTCATTTTGGCGCCCCCTTCAGGGTGTCGCCCATATGCGACGGTGCACTTTTTGATTTTCACTAATATATGAGGTCAAATGACGATGATTTTAGTATTAGAAATTGGTCAAAAGTCCACCTATATTGGTTTATGAAACATTTGATAGTTTTTTCAGTGTTTGCAGCTGAAACCAGATATTTACATTAATTGTATGGAACAAAGTTTTTTTTCCCCTCACAGACTGACATAAAATCAGAGCAAACATTAGAGTTACTAAGTTTGGTCAAACTCTCCAGTTTTAGTTTCATCCGCTCATCAATGGTTACAAACTATTATCCAACCTTTTCTGTGTTTTGTGCTGTAATGGCTTCTTCCTCTCTGAATGGCTTTTCAGCTCATGACGTCCAAGTCAATGACATCATTATTTAAAGGTACAGTAACATTAGTGTGTGAAAACTTCAGGTTTTAAATAAAGTTTCTGGGTAAAAAAAACATCACTGGTCTAAATTTGCCTGGCTTCTTGCAGAAAAAGGTTTATTCTCATTTAAATGTCGTTATTTCTCTCTTTTTGTAAAACAATTTATTATTATTTTTGTCTGCAGTAATTAGAAATTTAGATTTAAATTTGCGTTATTCTTTGCAGAGCAGGAATTACACAAATTCGGTTTGTGTTGCACCGGCTGCGATAAATTAGATCTGAAAATTAGGAGGAAATCTGTTCGTCTCTTTTCTAACATGCTGCAGAAAACAAAAAATCACCACAAAGTGCGATAAGGTCACAGAAGTCTCCATGAGTTTATCACTGATTAGTTTATGTTTGTTGTGTCTGGGGGAAAATCCTGGGCGAGTTTTCTGGTTGTCTGGACTTTGTTGCTAAAAAAAAAAGCCCAGCGTAGGTCGAGTAGATTTTGCTTGGCTGGCATTGTCTCGTGTTCTGTCACGGACGCTTCCCCTGCCTTTCATCTCAGCTGCTGATCAGACTTGCATTGTGCGCCGGAGCCAGGAGGATCTCTGGGATCTCATTTTGAGGTGAAAAATCTTTCAAAGCGCTATAAGAGGCTTTGGATCAAAGTGTTAGCTCGTGTGTGTTTGCATGTGCTTAGCATCACAACAGAGATTTATTCAAAAAGCATCCAAAGCTTATATCAAATCGATGTTTTTTTTGTCCATGAAATGGTTACATGCTCCAGCAGCTGGAGAAATGAGTGATCTTCTCATCCATCTCTGCTCTTGTTTACTCGTTAGGCTGTTTATAGGCTTCGATCTTATAGAAGGAGAAAAAGCAACAGCCATAGAGCAGCTTGCAGATGTAGATGTTTTTCTCATCCAAGCTGAGATTCAGTGATTTCTTTTATCTAAAAGTTTCTCTGAAGCTCAGCTGCATTAATCTGTAAGCAGTGTTGCATAGTAACGAAGTAAAAACACTTCACTACTTTACTTAAGTATATTTTCCAGTATTTCATACTTTCCTCTAGTATGAACATTTTTGATAACTTTCACTTTTACTTCACTATATTTCCGAACTTAATTGCATCTTTTACTCCGATACATTTTCAATGTGTGGTTTAGTTACTCGTTAGAAAAAGGCAAGAGAGAGAAACGCTAGTATTTTGACCCAACCTACTGATTGACTGATACAGTCGGTAGCCTCCTTACCTGGGCTGGTTCATCACCACCAGGTAAGAAGGAAACACCTGTTTCTCTTCTCCCCATTAAACACAAAGTCTCCTGATGAGCAGCAGCCTCATGTCCCTAATGCCACATAATGATCAGTTGTTGCACCAATAGTTTGTGAAGTAGAGAAATCAAACGGCTTTTTTCTTCATACTGACTATTTTTCTCATTTTCAGCACTGACCTTACTTGAGGGGAAAAACTTAAGGCTTACAATTTTCTGTCCTGGAGGGGAAACTAAGAAGCTGGTTCAGTTGTAAAGCAGGTTAAGTTACCTTGTAGGTAAAGCACCTAATAATACCTGCAGGTTTATCTATCAGCAGGTTTAATTTTGCCTGCACTTGGTTGTGTACATTATTTTAAGTGTATTTGACAAGTTTACCAAAAGATGAAAAATGTCATTCAAACTGCATTTGCCTTGTTTTACTTTTTACTTATACTTTTCATTACATTACTTGAGTACATACATTTTTACAGTAATTTCCATTCTTAAGTACAAGAAAATTCAGATACTTTAAGACTTTAACTCAAGTAACATTTCAGTCAGTGACTTGTACCAAAGTCATATTTTGGAGAGGAACCAAAACTTTTACTTGACTCTGAGATTTCAGTACTTTATACAACACTGCTCTGTAGTAACCTGCAGCTTTAAAAACGCACCTTGATTTAACTTTTCTTATGCATTAGCCTGGTTAATTATGTAACAATGCATTAAACTACTCAAGTTTTCATCACATCTCAACTAGAAGTAGGCTATAATGACCTGTTGATGGTTTACGCTTAGTAAAATATCAGTTTTGCACGAGTATAACATAATATATTTAATTTGAAATGATAAATTATAGTGTTTGTACTGTTGCAAAAATATTTCTAATGCAAAAACATAACAGGAAAGTGTAATGGAGTATTACAGCCATATTAAGAGAGGAATAAAACAAAATTACAAGGATAAATGTGTAATATTTCAACTTATGACATTGTTGTTGAAACAATAAGATTTTATTCTCATATTAACTTAAATTTATTCTTGTATTATTTCGACTTTATTCTCTGTTTTAAGACGTCATTCTCATAATTTATTATTTTTCCCTATTATGAGTCTAAAACTCCATCATAGGAAAATGATAAAACAAGCAACTGTTTTATGTTTTTACCTTTGCTTGATGTCACCATTACCTATTTTACCTGCTAACATTTTATATGTATTTTAAATCCTTTGGTCAAAATCTAATTTTACTGACCAAGAACTAAGATGACTTTTATTGGTTAATTATAGGACTCATACTACGCAGTAGGAAAGCAAACATATCAGGGTTTTGCTCCCACTAGTTGATTCTTACTGTGACATTTTACGGAGCTCCACTAGTGCCAATCACATGGTAAAAATTATTTCTCCAAGACGATGAAAGAAGACAGAGTTCATCCCCTCGCTGAGTTGGAAGACGATACTAATTGTATAAAAATGTAAATAATTTGCCAAAGGGGTTCTGTAAGCTCTAGGACAGTCTACTGGAATAGAGGCGTTGTGGTTAGCGGCGCCCCGCATGTGGAGGCTGAATCGCGGCGGCATCCGGATTTCAACTCCCACCATGGTTCCCTTGACCCATGTATTTTTGTGTTTGATTACTGTCAAATAAATTGAACTAGTGCCAAAACAAATATTTAAAAAAAAAACCTCAAACGACTGGAATACTGGTGCGTTCACACCTTATGCATCAGGAGCGTCCGGTTTACATTCAGAGTTTATATGGAGGCGCGTTGAGGGTCTGTGTAGAGCGGCGCAATTTGAAGCGCTTTGACATGTCAAGCGCGTCCGACAATGGAAAACAACGGCTAGAGCAATTTTGCCGCTTTTGATGGGCCCCACATGGACTCTGAATCTAAACCAGATGCCTCCGGCGCGTGAAACGCTACTTGTAAAATGTCAAGCGTCTGACTTCAAAGTGCTCAAGTGTCAAACTTGTTTTCAATGCGCGACACGCGTCGTCTGAATGCATCATAATGTGCAGCAACGCGATTTTGATCCATCCGACTTTTTCTGCTGCCGTCTGCACGTCGGTTCGTCCTGCTGAGTCAGCAGAGCGGAGGAGCAGCAGGAGGCTGAATTTAACCAATCAAACTGGATCCTTTCACTTTGTTTAATGATGATCCACGTCGGATGTCATCAGCCCCTTAAAAGACCGTTATTGACGGTTTGAAACAAAAAAAAAGCCGACAGACTTTGCTGCTGACGAATACGTTGTGGATAATGTTCTGGTTCTTGTTCTTTTAATTCTGCATGACTTGGTGGGATTTTTTTTGTCAATATTTGCTGTGAGTAAAGCTAATACAGCCTGTAAACTGCTCTGATGTCACTGCGACTCGTCGACATCGACTAGACTTTTGTCATGTTGTAGTCCACTTTAAAAATATGAAGTTGTGCAATTTTATGTCTTGATGCGACCGTAGAAATATCACCATACTCCAATTTGCTTAATAATCAACATATAAATTATGGATAAAGACTAGTGAATAGTTTTTCTTGCCACTTTTGAGCCTCCTGTCAAGGAACTAATCACTGACCAGCTTCCATACGTGGCTGATTTCCTAAGTATCTGCGCGGCCTTTCTGAATAATACATCAAGCTCTGCTTCCAGTGGTTTGCTGCTATATTCAAAGCTGTTGCTTTCTTTCTCTCTGAATATCTTGCCCAGAGTGCCGACTTTAATTTGTCTTCCCCGCAATTAAAAATGCAAACCTTATTCCTGCTCTGAAACATAAATGTAATCTGAGTATTTTTGAATTCGTGGCCATCATTAGCTTACAGTATGTGCATGAGTTTGGGTTGGTTGTTGGTCTTTGGAGTGATTAGATTAGTTTGTAATCAGGACATAATTAGGATCTGTGCAAAGCAAAAAAAGGTTAAGACAACAAATGGCATGATTTAGAGCATCAAGAATATCGTCATGGATGTTGTGGCTTTGATGTCATTAAAGAATAACGATGCACATTTTCTCAGTGTCTCTCCTTGAATTTGTAGCAACCAGTAGTTTACAAAGAAGAAGCTCCAACTTGATTGGAAGAAATCATCCAACACTTTTCTTTTCAGAGCAAACTAATAAGCTACAGGAAAACCTGAAGGCATCATTAAATGAAATTAACCTGATGAGATAAAGCCGTTTGGAGGTAAACTCCCTTCACTTGCGTAGGAATGAAACGATTAATCGTGATTAATCGATTTATTGAAGTCATCGACTAAGTTAGTACTCAATTAAATTTAGTGTACAGATTTAAGACTAAATGCTGTAAGAAGAACAAACTGAGTTTTTCTCTCGTTGATTTATATCATTTTTTAGTTGCAGATCCTTCCTTTGCATCATAAAGCCTTCACAAAAAGAATGCTGATATTTTATTTGTCTTTAAAAAAGAAATTGAATTGTTTGTGTTTCAAATAAAGTTGGTATGGCCAATATGGTTTTATAAAAAAATGTTAAGTGGTTAAATGAAAAATCTGACATTTTTAAAATCCGATTAATCGTCATGCAGAATAACCGATTAATTGATTATCAATCTATTGAGGTAAAAGTCTTGTTATGGTGATCAGATAGTTAAAAGTTAATCTCTTTCACAAAGTATTCACAAATCTGCAAAGACGAGACAAAAACAGAAATATTTGAGATCATTTTAAGTTATAATTTGATTAATTGATTTATTGCTCACTGCGACAAGTTTGGAAATCAATCTTGGTGTCAAAACTGCTTCAAATTAAAACTAATACTGTTATTGTCAAAAATTATTTTTGGATCTTTTTTATGCCAGAAAACAAACCACGTTAATTAAATGAGCTTTTCTGTTGCTGATGAGGAAACATAAAAAAATATTTAGAGTTAAATTAGGAGCTTGTTGATGGATATAAAATGTGTTTTTTGAACTTGCTAATAAATAAAATGTATATTTAGTAGCATATAAAGTTAAGATAAAAATATAAAGAAGAACTCAAAAAACCTTTTAAAGGACTGAATTGTTTTGATAAAAATAAACTTCTGGCCAGAATTGTGGATCTTTTTAATTTTCTTATTAAAATATTCAAGATGTTTGCAGTACATTTCATTAGCCGCTGGTATCTTTGTTTTTTCTTTTAATCAAACAAGCTCTAATTAATCAGATTTTCTTTAAAAAAAAAGTATTCATAATCATCTTAAACTTAAAATCTTAAAGGTTTAACACTGGAAATGGAAGACATTTTAAATATTGAAAATAAAACAAAGTCTAAACAAAATTGTCCTTAAAAAAAGTTTAGTTGAAACAAAAGCACCAGACTGAAGACTTATCATCCAGTTTTTATGAGAAAGACAGAAAAGCTATAAATCATGCCAATGGAAATTATTGAGCTCGTTTTAATTTAACAAGTGATTAATTGATTTATTGATTACCATGACAGGCCTGTTTGTCAAAAATCCCAACTGTCTTGTTATCACAGCCAAACCTCCACTCACCAGCTCATCAATAATCCTTTTCCATGAACACGACAGACATGAAGTACCTTTAATTTCCTAATAAAATGTCAGATCACCTGCTGATTCTGAGTCACTGTGTGTTTGTGTCTTTTCTTCACAGCTTGGAAAAGCAACAATGCTTTTTTAAAATTTTCTTTTTTAAACAAAATGACGTCTGCTGAAGCAGCTTGGTTTTAGATGAAGCCGTTCTGTTCGCTCCGCCGTGTCACGGTGTGAGCTGCGCCAGGAGAGCGAACGTTTTACGACGGCGCCAAGTTAATGACGTGTGTCCAAGTTAATGCCTTGATGGATGTGGGTGATGATGGGTTTGGACCGGTCATTTGAAACATTGGACGGGACGATTCCCTGACAACTTGTGTGCAGTTTGACACACTTGCTGCTGTAGGCAGCGCAGTAATGATTCCTGCAGTCAGACTCGTCTGTCATCTTGTCAGAGTCCCACTGAGGGTGTAAAGTTGCACCAGCGATTGCAGCACAGATAGTTTGACACACACACACATAGCCGTTTAGAAAGATGCTGCGCTCCGGAGTGTGTGTGAGCCTGAGTGTGTGTGTGTTCATCCCTGGAGCTTTCGTTCCACTTACCACATCCTGTCCAATCATGCTTGACAGAGGTTCGGTGGTTGTCTCTCAGGACAGTTATGCTCATACAGTAGCCACCAGCTTCCACACACATTGCAGTTTTTCTCTTCTTGTCGATATCAGCCAGCTGTTTAGGTGCTAAGCAGACTGAGCGGCCAAAAGCTTTGGGCTTTATGTCTGCGTGTTGCAGACAGTACCAACTTTCAGCAGCGTTTGTCTTGGTTTAAACTCGGAGTGCGCTATATAGACGATATACGGTAGAAACGATAGAAATTTGACCTGAGTGAAGTCGCCCCCCCACCTTCTTCAAATCAGACAAAATTGGTGTCAAATGTTTGTGCTTCGTTTGAGCAGCAAAATTTTTTGTTCGTGCCGCTATCATTATAAAGAAAGTTACATTTCATAAAAGTTTGGGGGGCTGGTTGACCTTTTGACCTTTACACTTTCATTAATATCTTCAAAGCCAAAGTAGCACAAACGAAAATCTTTGCTGCACTGTTGCGGCCCTTGGCCTCTTGAGGCTGTGCAGGCTCCCTTTTGTTATGCAGGATCAGCTGTGGGAGCACATCTTCCTGATTGGCTGTCTGAAGGCTGCTGGAGAGCAGCTACACCATTGGACCAGCAGAGGATTGTCAAGCCAATCAGCCGTTGATGAGGTCCACCTGCACACTATTAAAGGCTCCTTCTAGTGGGTCAGCTGGTTGGAAGAGGTTCTGTGAAGCTGTCCCCTTTGTTTGGTATTTGCAACTGCTTTAAGCAGGTTTTGAACTAGGTTGGTCTTGTTTGTTCCTGTTTGTTCAGTTCAGCAATTTTGACTCTGCTCCAGTTAGCTACCAGTTAGAAGCTTGTGACTGGGAGGCTTGGTGCTCCCCTTTGCATTTCTTTTGTGTGTTCTTTTGTTTTCCCCTTTTGGGTTATTTTTGAGTTTATTTTGAATGGACTTGTTTGAACCTTTTTTGTTTCTTTAATTTGCATTCGACATTCTTGAATTAGTTTGTTCTTTTTGTTTTGCATTAATTGGGTTAAGTTGTATTGTTTTCTGAAACTTTCTTTTGAAATAAATCATTTTACATTCAATTTGTTCCTCTGGACACATTTTATGTTGTCGCCCCTGGACCCCTAGACCTTGGGGCGTAACATGCACAAACGTAGCTGAGTTGATTGACACCCATTTTGTCTGGTTTGAAGAAGGTGGGGGTTGGTTGACCTAGAAACATTTCTTTATATCTTTAAAATAATAGCGGCACAAGCGAAAAATGTTTGCTGCACAAACAATTGACACCAATTTTGTCTGAATTGAAGAAGGTGGGGGGCCAATTTCACTCGGGTAGAAATTTGGCCTACAATAGAGACCTGTAGTCTACAGGCTAACTGTGGAGACGCTTGTGGATGAAGTAATGGACCGGCATCAAAACAGAACAAATGGTAAGCAGTGTGGCTGGGATTGCAAGGAAAGAGCTCGTTAAAAAGGAAGGTGGAAAAACGGAAATTATCAGAACCTGGTTCAGGTTTAGCCTACAAGGTCTTAGTGCGACGCTCAGAAGGAGCGCAGCAGATGTTGTTGTCAGACAGCGAGGAAGCAAGGGGTGAAAGTTCACACAGGATTGGTGCCACCCCAGCCAGGATGGGCACGAGGACAGGCTCGCCGAGTCCAATGAGCCCCGTCTCTCATCCCTCCTCCCATCTTGGCGTGATGCTCAGGAGGAGAGCAGCAGATATCACGGCCCTTTTGACATCTGCCGATTGGGCAGCAAGGGGTAATGGTGGACTTGGGATTGGTGCAACCCCCACTGGGTAAAGCCTCGGGGTAATGCTCACATTGGACCCTGTTTCTTACCTGCCGTTGTAGCGTGACGCTCAGGAGAGCAGCAGATGTCACTGTCGGACAACAGGGAAGAGCCTTGGGGCGGTGTGACGGTCTTTCCAAATCTCAAAAGTAAAACCTCGTGGAAGCGTACAAAAACTATGTACATTTTATACAAATCATATTGCAATATATGTCATTACCGCCATCCATCACAATTCATATTGTGATATGAATTTTATGCCATAATCAATAAAATGTTTGCCAAAAGTCATAAAGTCTCATTTTGTCAATAACAGTTTTAATGCAACTTTGCATTTAAAATGTCATTGTTCACTAAATAGAACTTCAAAACAACAGTCATAAACATTCATGAGGACGGTGTCGGTCAGACGGTCAGTCTTATGCACCATTTACAAATATTAATATGTGTCATCTTCTCCAGTTATTTACTCAAACATTTGCTTAAAAACCACATTTAAAGTTAAACGTTTACTTCTGCAGAGCCGACTTGTTTCTTGATGTTAGGTAAGTGATTATTGTAGCATTTCTGCAGAGTCTGAATTTTAATGAACAGCAGAAAAGCTCATACTGTATCTTGTTAGCGGATGTTTTGACAGTTAAGCTGTCAAAGCAAACGCTAGTTTCAGCGTCAGACAGTGACTGAATCTTTTACATCAAGCTCTACATGCAGGTGATGTTGCTTTGAGTGTCTCTGTGTGTGTGTGTGTCATTTGTTTAACAAGAACACTTGTTTGCCAAGAAGCATTTTTTGCTTCAGATCTCAGTGATGTCTCTTTTCTTCAGAAATGTGTTGGCAACACATCACTGCTGTCAAGTTGTTTTTCTTCTTCTTCTGTCAAATCCACCCCGATTCAGAAAGTGGAGCAGCACATAGTGAGCAACATGCAGCCAGTCAACCCACAGTTCAACTTAAATGACCTCCAGCTGCTTGTGGCATGAATATAAATAAGAAATAAATGGGATATTTTCCAGGGAAGATATTGGTGAAGGTGAAATTGGTTGAAGGGAAAATGAACTCTGTGGCCCCAAGCAGTTGTTGCTGATTCACCAAAAAGACGAAGATCGATATGTTGCGGCTGACGCTTCGGGGTTGGCCCGACTTTTTCTGCTCGTCTTTTCACCAAGCAGACTTTTTATGTTCAGTTTGGTTCATTAACCTTTACGTTTGGGAGAAGACATTAGGTGAGTTTTTTTCTTTTTCCAGTAAAGGATTTATGCCACTGAAAAAAAGAATTGTTTAGTCTCAAAATTCTGACTCTTTTCTGAGTTTTTCTCCTCAGGATTCTAACCTTTTTAGAGAATTCGGATTTTTTTGAGAATTCAGATTTTTTTTTGAGAATTGTGTTGTTTTTTTGTTTTAGAATTAAAAATTTTTGAGAGTTGAGTTTTTTGAGATTTCAGATTTTTTTGAGAATTCTGGGGGTTTTTTTATTTAAATTTTTTGATGATTCAATTTTTTGAGAATTCAGATTTTTTTTGAGAATTAAATTTTTTTGAGAATTCTGACTTTTTTCTGGGAATTATTTTTTTCTGAGAATTCTGACGTTTTTCTCTGAATTGACTTCAACCTCCTGAGATTGCTTGATCAATAATTTAATTGGTTGAGTACTATTACGATAATTGATTAATCACAATCGATCCAGTTGATTGTTTCAGCCCTGTAAAAGATGTTTCTTTGCAGTATGGCATAAAGAAAGCTTACTGTATTTGTATTATACTTACTCACTTTATGACCATGTGTTCATTAGAGAAGTGATTGTCCAAAATAAAGCAGACATTAAATTATACCCCCAACAACATCATTAGCACATACAAAACCATACAGGCAGTAAAGACCCTTAAGCTCCTTCAAATTGAAATTATTGACTGCTGGCGACTGGTCAGCAGTGCAAACTACGGCAATTAGAGCAGCAGAAGAAATGATGACGTAAACCTGATGTATTGATCGGGTTGGAGTGTGTTCACTGTGCAGGACCGAACCGGCGGAGCAGCAGTTTCAGACGACTTAAAGTCTCTGCAATCAGATCGTAAACTGGACTTCGATTTTCCGCCCGGCCGTATGGATCCTGCAGGGAGCCGCGAGACGCATCATTAGCATGTGGATTCAATAACTGTCTCTTTATAACAATCCATGCAATAACATCGCCATGCACTGAGCATAACTGTCTCCCTCCGTCCGTCCTGCTGTAATGATTTGTGATGCCAACAGTATTTGAGCGAGGTCACCTCCAGCTGCTTCACATCAAATCACATAATCACTACGGCGACATTTTTACACCTGCAACTCCTGCTTTCTCATCCCAACTAGTCGGTGATCATTTCAATAATCAATTAATCACAACTAATCAAATTAATCGGCGGGTTTATTGTGCTTTTACATTTACACCAGGAAATATAAAACTGTTCTAAATATTTTTTTTATTCATGAGCTCCAAAGTTCAAACATTTGCAAGAAAAAAAAATTAGATCAAAGACATTTTCTAGATGAAACTGAACTCAAAAAGTCAAAAATTTACTGAACGCTTCATGTATTTTTTGTAAGAATGTGACGAATTTTTCTGAGCTTGTAAAGTCAAAATGTTTTTCTTTTGGAAATTTTCTTCATTTAGATTTTTTTTACTTTTGGGCTCAGAAATATTTTTTTTTTAAATCAAATTTCTGAGATCTTAAAATTTCTCAGATCTATTTTGCCAATTTACGACTTTTTGAGTTCAGAAATTTTCTCTTTTTTCTAGAGAATTTATGAGGCTAATCTTTTGGTGAAATTTGACTTTTTTTAATTTATCATATTCCTAATAATGTGATTTCTGCTGTAAATCATCATGTCAGGCAGGGACGTCCAAACTTTTTGAGTTACAGATGATAAAGGGAAACCTATTTCTCTTCCAAGTCCCAGAAATATGCTTCTTTTATAACTTGGATATTTTGTAAGTTGTTTTCCAGGAGAGAGTAAACGTGTCTGATAAACTTTCCTGCAGACACAAACTGCTCGTGTTGTTGTAGCCCAAAGGCAGCAGTTCTGTTTGTGAACCACATCGAGGTCTGAAGGGAATCAGGCAGCCGTCTGGCTCCTCATCCTCTTCATCTCCAGCGTCTGCATGGAGCTGCAGGTTTTCCCCAGAAGGTATGCAGTAATTAAGAATGAGGTCAGGGGAGTGTGTGGACGTTTTCCTGCAAAGCAGCAAACTGTAAGGAGTCGGAAGCAAAGCGTTGCCAGAATCCCCAACTACTAGCAAAAACGCCCTTCAATCCTCTCTCTGGTCTCCATCATGACTTTTGTTCCTTTCTTTGAGTCGTTCTCTCTCTCCTCCATTCATCCTGTTTTCATTGTAGACATTGGGAGAAAGAGATTCAGAGAATGAGGGAAAAATGCAAAGTCAGCCATTGTCCTTCTGGTAAACAAACTCACTTAGTGTTGAGGTTTGTTCGATATGTACTTAGAACTGCATAATTCGGACATTATGGGAAACCAATCATGTCCAACAACAGGGGTGTCCAAAGTGTGCCTGATTTTTTTTTTTTTTAATTCTGTCTTCCATCTGCAGGTCAAGAAGGAAAACTTTTTTATTCAACTTTTTGTTTTTAAAGTAAAAATATTTCTGGCAATTTTCTTGCAATGAAAAATTTCAAGTAAAACAGTATTTTTTTTTCCAAACGAGCTTTTATAATGAGAAGAACTAGGGATGTGCCGATCAAGTTTTTTTCTCCCGATACCAATACCGATCACCCCTGAGGGCCGATCGCCGATTCCGATCCCCGATACCGATCACATAATTATTATTT
>CAEGAF010153700.1:0-26318 GCA_903067075.1 Micropoecilia bifurca
AGAGCCAATGATCGGCCGATCCCGATCATCACCGATTTCATGGAAATCGGCCGATTATGATCGGTGACCGATCGATCGGCACACCTCTAATAAAAACTGAGTAAAATGGTGAAAAAAGGGAAATATTTCCTCTTTTAATGCAACCTTTGCATCCCCCAGCCCCCATCAAGGGTAAAAAGAGAGCTGAAAGGTTTAGAGGGGGGCGACATGCTCTACCATCCAGAGCTTATCCCACTAGGCTTATCCCAGATCAGCAGGTGACCCACCACAGATAACGCGTGGAGCAGAGACTGTGTTTAACCCCCTGGTGGGCGGCGTTAACCCTCGTGTCCTCTGACACAGATACACACATGATACACCCTGCGAGCAAAGAGGGAGCAGAGTCTCTTATTATGAAGAGGTGGCATTAAAGACCACAAGTTGGCTCCTAAACTGGGACGTTTCAGTGATGAAGAAACGGCTCGGATCGCTAAACCCGACCACACAACCTCTGGTCTCTCAGGAAGAAGTCGCTTAGGATGGCAGGAAACACGCAGGTTGTACCTTAATGCAGAACTGGAAGTCTGCAGGGGCGTTGTGAAGCTTCCTCCCAGTGATGATAGTGTAAATGTTACTGTCCTCTAGATCTGAGAGCAGCTGCAGATGTCTGGGTTCCTGTGGGCAAAAAGAAAACAGATTATAGATCATAAATGGGGGGGGGGAAAGTTGGTTCACTATCCTATTAGTTGAGCATAGTAAAAAAAACAAAGCATGTTTCGTGCCTTGGATGTTCCTTTAGTTGAGTAGTAAAGGCCTGAGCGTCGCAGGAACATGTAGAGCTTCTTCCAGGACTTTCTTGCTGGCTCCTTCACATACAGGTAGCCCTGGATCTCAGGACAGCTGCTGGAGTTCAGAAAATTCTACAAATAAAACATTAAAAGCAAAATTACATCAAACAAGAACGATATGGATGGATTACATACATGATTAAATGAAGATGAATCATAAAGGCTCCTGTCCATTTTTGTTTCTATAGATTATACTTTAATTTTCTTTTTAATTTGTAGAACATAAAGCTATCCCCATCAAGCTAGATGTTCTTTTTGTGTTGCTAATCTACAGCAGAAGTAATTCTGCTATAATTGTGACGTTCATTTCCACTGTTTTTTAACTTGAAATGCCTTTTGTCTGGTTTGCTGATGGAATTTAAACTCCTCATTTACAGTCTTTCAAAAAATTTTATTCCTATTTTCATATTTTACATGACGGATTCCATCGACAGTCCGTCCATTCGCTCTGCACTCCTCAAATCTGGCTTTAATGGAGGAATGGCAACAAGAAATCTTTTGTTGAAACTAATCTGTTACAAGTTGTGTTTGCTTCCAGCCATGAAATTTAACTTTTCAATTTTATCTTGAAATAAGACAAAACTAACTTACAAGTGACTTTTCAGCAAGATGTAGATTGTTTAAAATCAATAATTCCATAATATTGATGAAAAAGTACTTGGTCCACTGGCAGATTGTTTCACTTAGGAACATTTTTTCCAAGTCTTGAGAAGATATTTGCACTAATACATTTGGAAACTACAAAAGACTTGAAACTGGGGGCAAAGGTCAACAACCCCAAGTACAAATCCAGAGATCAAATCGTATTTAATTGTATGCTTGCATATTTTTGCACTGCAAAAACCCAAAATCGCACCTGGTATTTTTGGTCTGGTTTCTTGTAGAAGACATTTTTCTCACATTATAAGTTCCACTGGCAGATTATTTCACTTATATTTAGAACTTTTTCATCAGTATTAAGGAATTGTTGATCTAAAACAAGCTCTTATATCTTGCTTAATAGTTACTTGTAAATTAGTTTTGTTTTATTTCAAGTGTACTAAGATATTTGAACTAGAAACCCGACCAGAATTACTTTATTAAATTTTGTGCTTTTGCAGTCTGATAAAATGACCTAATCAAAGTCCAGGCCTAATTTCAGTTCAGAATTTATGGAAAGACTTCAAATTAGATGCTCATGGATGCTTTTTTTTTTAAATCAAATTTGACAGAGTCATTTACAACACAAATTCCAGATTCTTACAGCATTTAAAGACACACATCACATTTGTTCATAAATTGGCAGCTTCTTCACAAATATGCATTTCCTTGTGCTGGTCTGACACTTAAAACCACATATAATATACATTTCTTTAGAGTTTGGGGTTGAAATGTAGCAAAATGAGAATCGTTCAAGAGGTACGAATACTTTCGCAAAGCAATCTGTGCATCCGATGAGATGAAAGTGATATTTACAGAGAATCTTTAGGACGTTAGATTAGTTTTGAACTTTTTAACAGGTAGCTTTCTCACCTGTAAGAGCTGTGACTGAGGGATCGAACCGTCAGACTCATGACACAAAGCCACCATATGCTCTGGAAAAAAGTTCTGGATGGGAAAGGAGGAGACAAACCAACACGCTGACAATGGCTGTCAGAGAAAGGGACAAAGAAAGACACAGTCACCTGAAACCACTTAGAGCATGCAAGAGCTAAGAGAGGACAGCATCTTTTTTTACAGAATAGATCTATGCGAGAGTGTGTGTGTGTGTGTGTGTGTGTGTGTGTGTGTGTGTGTGTGTGTGTGTGTGTGTGTGTGTGTGTGTGTGTGTAATGGGCACGAGGGCTCAAACGCTAAGTGGTGGGAAGTGAAAGAAGGCACTCCAGCCTTGCAGTAGATGCAGTATGATCTCACCCGCTGATGTAATCCCCTTTAGCCAGCAGCGCCACTCTTAGCGTGATTGACAGGCTGCAGCCAGCACTCTGCTGTTTTACTGGGCTCATTACCACAGGGCTGAGATCACCTGCTGGCTCTGACACACACCTAAATCATCCCAGCAGTAATGTCATTCTATACAGCTGCAGAGAGCCCCCAGCTGAGTTCACATCACCAGAAGATAGATGCCATGCAGGGTAGCTAACGCTGGCACCGGGTTACTGAGACATGAAGAACCGCATATCAAGCTGCTGCGATACTCGAACTAACAAAAAAAAAATAAAAAAAGTTTGAAAATCATTTTGCAAAGGTGCAAACAGACATTGTCCAGCTTATTAAAGTTTCTCCTCATTTTTTAATGATTTCAGGCTGCATCGCTAGCTAACAAACACTGTGCAGCTTTGATTTACAGCATCTTATTCAATAACTCTGATTCTTTTGCTTCTTTACAGCAAATATCCACCCAGCTTACCTCCTAAATGAGCCAGCAGAGAGTTACTTTTAATATGTTGAGTAGTTTTGTTCATCAGGAGATGAACCCAGTGAGAACTTAACATGTTTCAGAGTCACTGTGTTGTTAATATTTCCAAGCTTCCAGCTAAACATGTTTACACATCTCTTAGCAAATTGCCACTTTTATTGGACATTTTTGTTAATTTTACATATTTGATCCTACTTTCCAATAGCTACTTTCTTTTTTCTTATATTTGCAGATAATAGCCAAATATTTGCTTACTTGCAGTTTTTTTTATCCCAATTAAATGTTTCAGATCAACGCGGTGTTAGGATCAGACATAGCTTGCATGAGTAAATGCAAAAAAATAACAAAAAAAACAACCTGGTTTCATTTGAAACTAGTTTCAAATGATGGTAAATTACCTTTACCTGTAATGAAAATGTATTTCATGTTGGAAAAAAAAATCCAGAAAACAGAGTTAACCTCCTTAAAAAGACATTCCATTTCCCAAACACAACCAACCAGATCTGTATAATCAATAAATCCCATTAATCTAACCCATCCTGGCTGTTTTAATACATTTTAGTGTGAAACTATTTTTGATTTGTCAAATAAAACATAACTGTCTCCAAGTTAAATTGCAGCCAATTAAGTCATAAAATTAAAGTTTTGTTTAAGAAACATCATCCCTTTTGTTTCTTTCCTGAATATTCAATCCTAAATATTTTAAGTGACAAGTTATTTTAAAGTATTCCATGAAATAAGCAGCCTTATGGGTTAACATAAGTATGCAACTTTAATTACTTTTGAAGTTATTTAAACTTTTCATTGTTTAATACATTTTAAAAAGTTTAATAAAAACTTAAGAGCTTTAAGTAAAATAACAAAAAATGTATTCCTCTTTAGATGAAAAAGTCGCATTAGTAACATTTCAAATTTAAAGCAGAACTTCCACAGTAAGTAAAAGAAGATTAAATGTGTGGGCTGGATCTTCTGTGGTTTATCTGTGGATAAACCACAGAAATGCTCTGTCTGCGGGCAGCTTGAGGGAATCTTTGCCCCAGCTCCAAGTGTCTAAACGATGGCTAAATGTTTACTGCTAGTCAACTGTTTGCCTCCTGACATACTGACCTAAAGATGGTGAAACGTTGCACCAAACATCAGCATGTGTGCATTGATTTATCGTCATCAATGCGCTTGTAACATGATAGCAGCAGCATGTGCTGAAACTCAGGATCACAGAGCAGATTCAGCTCTTCTAGACTGAGTCAAGGAGAAAACAAAATGTGAAAATGTGATCATCTTGTTACATTTAAAGTGAAAACAAAATAAGTATCCCTTAGCTGTGTATACCCAAAACTATCAAGGGGGGGGAAATAATAACTGGAGGGACTCTGCTGTGTGTGTGTGTGTGTGTGTGCGTGTGTGTTTGGGAGAAAGGAGCTGCGTGTTAAGAGCAAGCAGTCACAGAGAGGTCACATCAGGGATGCGAGAAACTCACGAGGGGGTTCCTGAAGAATTCATATTTGGCATAGTTCTTCCTGAAGAGGAATTTGCTGTCACTGCTCATGGAGGCCTGCACCTGAACCACCAGCTCGTGGTCCTCCACACACCTCTCTGTGAGAACAAGAGCAGATGGGCAGAGTTAGCACCGCGTCACGCATCGGTGAGGAAAACCTCGTCTTTGAAATCTATTTCACGTGTAGCAGCGACACTCATATGGTCTTATAACTTCAAATGTTGAATTATGTGGAACGTTTCAGTCAGATGTGTAGATAGAAATAATGTTGCCCCGTTTGGCGCCATTATATCGAAATCAAATCTAATTTTATTCTCATAGTGCATTTCAGCAACAATTCAATTCAATGTGTTTCACATCATAAAAACACAAAAATCAACTATTGAAATCTAAAATGTTTCCAAGTGTTGTCATCACACATCCAAATGTTGGTTAGCGTTTCATTTATTGTGGTACAAAAGCACCTCTAAGCAGGTGGTTTTTTAATCCAAAAGGAACTCAGTGTTTCGACTGTTTCACAATTTTCCAAAAGTTTGTTCCAGATATGTATTTAGTTATAAGCAGTGCCAATTCTGTCATGTGGAGCAGGAGGTTTAATTTTGGCCCCGTCTACCTAGAACACCTTGCACATATTTTCCGTGTCCTCTATCCGTTTATTGGCATCTCTCCTTCAGTAAATTTACCCCTACATTAACTTAAAATTTTCATTTAAAAACCATGTATCAATTTCCTTCCCACTTCACAATCAGGCACATTTTGTTTGGTCTATCATATAAAATCCCAGGAAAACACACAAATGCTAATGGTTATTGTGTTAATTTAGTCGCCGAAAGGGTTTTGGCAGTTTTTGCCAAGAAGAACTGAACAAAAAAGCCAGAATGACTAATGCTGAGATGAAACTGTTGACATTTTTTGTCAACTAATAAAAATGCAGCAAAAATGTTCCAGGGAGATTAAATATAATTACAAGTTTTAGTCAAGTGGGAAGGAGGGAAAGGCTTGAAAGGTAGCCAATGAGAATGGAAAGAAGTGAAATGATTATATTGTATGGTTGCAGAAGTGATACTTGCTGTAACAATGTTAATATTCCAATTGTGCATTTTATGATAATTTCATTTTGAAATGATACATGTGAACTTGGAAGGCTGAGATTGCGCTACTGGCACTGCTTCCACCATTGTTAATTTGATGAATCATGTGTGTACTGTGCTTAAATATACACCCCAGTATTTGGCCATTTTAAAATTGGGAAAAAAGGGAAAAGTAATTAAAGTTGCATTATATAACAAGCAATGAAAAATAGCAATTAATTTGTGCCTCTGGGTATTGTAAAATTAACTTTTATTTCTTCCACCCTAGAGTAAATACTTCAGCAAGATTTCAAGAAATTATTTTCCATAAAGACCCAAGAGGTCATAAAAAAGCGTGCCTCTTGGGTAAATTTACAATCAATTTAATCGAGTAGGTTCTCGATTAAGGCTCCGTTTACATGGAGCCACTCTTCAGTTAAGCCGAAACATATTTTTGTTGCCATTCAGCTGCTTGTTTCCGTCACAACCCCCGTTGAGGTTGCAACAGAGAGAGCACATGTGCAGATCGCACGTCTGCAGGGTTTAGTCAGTACATTCAGGGTCTGATGGCAACAAAAATAACTGCCGACAGCTTTATACACCGTTATACTACTTAAACCTGTTCAGTTTAGCACAATTTCTGATGAGAAATATATGTGCTAAATGAGCACTTCCTCCATAGGAGACAGAGGAAGCTCAAGCTCAAGAGCGCATGCTAAAGTCACAGCGCCATCTAGTGGCCTGGCATAACAACTACAGCGTCTTCCTAATCAACATCCAAAAATACTTTTAGTTTCAGGGCCTCAAACTAAAATTTCCACTCATTACTGAAATTGTGACAAAAGTTGTGAGAAAAACACATTTGACTAAAGCTTTATTAAAATGTGCAACATTGTGTACTTGTATCATAACAACATGGAAAAATATTCAAAGCCTACTAATACTTGTGCAAGGCAATTTAGTTTCACTCCTGATGTCACACTTTGTAATTTCATCAGAGATGTAGCGTTTTAACCCAAAAATTTATCAACTAAGGCCAATTTTGAATGCATTACAAAAATGTGTCAAATTTTGACAGAACATGCGTTGACATCCCCTCTACCCTTCAAGCAGACACACCCGTTCGCAACAACCCACCATAGAGTAAAAACCCAGTCAGAAATGCTAATGTGACTTAGCCACACCAGTCCCAGAGCACCAGTGTTCAGATTAACTGTCCTTTTTTCCTCCATTCATGCCACCAGCAGGGTTACTTTGCCTCTATATTTATCATCACATCCCCAGTTCAACTCTTGCATACAATGACACAGCAAGAAAAATCGCCTGTTACTATGAGACGAGAGAAGGAGGAGAAGGAGGAGGGAGGGAGTGAGAGGAGGTTCGGAGATGTTGAATGAGGAGGGGCTGTGAAAAAAAAACAGAGGCACTGTGAGGCAGGCAGGGAGGAGGTGAAGGTGGAGAGGAGAAGTGGTGTGAGATGGAGGAGGAGGAAGTGAGGATGAGGAGGGGGGCCTTGCAGAAAGGATGATGTCATGTATTTAGGCTGATTGCTGAGAGCAGCAAAGCACAAGCCACAAATACACAAGCACACATTAAGAGCCTGACCTGCCCACTCACTGCTCTCCTTTCCTCAGTCTGTCTGCGACTATTCCTGGACAATGACGGTTAAAGGTTACACCATTATCCTACAGCTCTTTTTTTTTAAATCATGATGAAATCACTCAAGCTTTAATAAAACTAAGGTTTTATTTTACTTTTTGTTTTGTGAGAATGTGGTCGCCGTTTGTGCTAAAAACAGTTTGTGGCTGAGCGTCGGGTGGAAATGTCTGGACTCTGGTTGTGTGCGCGCTCACAGGCGTGCTGGATACAAGCAGGGGAATTTCCTGTGCAAGGTTAACGGGAGATTGATTGGCCGGGACAGCTAGGGGCTCGTCCGACGGTGAGCCGCCATTGGCCCGTCGAGGTTCTGGTATGACGCTTTAAGTCCAGACCTCTCGCCCTGTTCAAATCCTCTCCCCCCCTACACCTCCTAAACACCTCCTCTTTCTTTCTGTCTCCTGCTTTTTCTTCATCTCTCTCTCTTTCGTTCTTCGCCCCCCCCCTCTTCCTCGCTCTCTGCAACTCACATTCCATCTCTTCAGTGTACTCTTTTTTTTTTTTTTTTTTCCAGAAACACAGCTCAAGCAGGAAAACGCACAAAGCGATTCTTTGACTCTATAAATACGATGCTGGTAAAAGGACAAAGAAAGATTCAGTTAAGAAAAAAAAAAGAAAATAATAAAGCTTCAAAGGGAGACCCAGCAAAAAAAGTGAGTAGGAAAAGCGGCTCTTTCTTCTCTCCTTTTCCCCTTTCCAGCCCCCTTTGAGTAAATTATTTTGGGAGGGTGCAGGGATTGTAAGTAGAACATGAAAAACGGATAATCCCGCAATTGCCACACCTCCCTCATCAGGAGATGCAGGCGTACACGCGTTCAGCCCATGCTAGGGACACGTAGGGGAGCACCGGCTTCAACGCCCTGCCAAACAAGCTTATTATGCACATCCACACTGCAATCTACAACTTCAAGTGTTTAAGGTTGAAATGCACAGACAAACCGCCATCACCTTTCTTACTCAGTTATGTATTTCCAGTTTTAGCAAGACATTTAGAAAAGCTGCAAGAAGCTTTTAGAAAGGAAACTGTTTTCTAGAGATGCTCACAGTGGAATAGCAAATCTTGGCAAGTATTTTCGTCTGTTTCTAGTGGAAATATATTAGTACACTTGAAATAAGACAAAACTAACTTCTAACAACTAACTTTTCAGTGAGATATAAAAGCTTTTTTTAAATCTATAATTCCTTGATATTGATAAAAAGTACTTATTTTGTTGGCAGATTATTTTACTTGGATGGGAAAATGTATTTTTATAAGTAAAATAGTACTTTTTTATCAACATTATTCACTTAAATATGGCTCCTATATCTTGCTAAAAAGTTACTTGTAAGTTAGTTTTGGTTTATTTTATCGCACAAAGCAATTCTTTGACTCTTCAAGATATTTGAACTGGAAGCTGAACTGGAAGGTGGAAGAAAAAAACCCAAAAACATCCACGATGTAAATTTTATCATCGGAGAGAAGCACCTGAAATCCTATTCTGCCGTCAAATACTGCACCTGAGCTGTCCTTTCAAAGTGTGATATTGTACACACTGACATTGCGATCCCAACTACAACTCAACATATTGTGCAGCTCTAGTTGCAATGCAGCACAGTCACTAAAATACACCAAAAAACAAAACCAAAGGAGGAGCATGTGATGCTACGTCTAATGAGCTTGGAGGTTGAGGATTAGGTTACAGGTGGGGCTAGTCCATCGTCTTTTTATAAATAGTTGCATATGAATTCATTTGGAGACATAACATACAGAGTTTCCATCACATCCATTCATTTAAAATCTCAGGGTTTCACTCCTTTGTGCCACTGAAGTCCCTGCTAAACTCCGGCACACCCCAGATAGAGTCCATCTACCTCTGCAGAGGCACCAAAACATCCACAAGCACAGAAAAGACCCGATGTAGGCAAATAAACATGGCTATAGTGGAAAATTATTCCTATTTTATCTGGTTTATATGCTTTTAACTGTGTATATCAGTGCTTTTGTACACCATTAAGTCCGATAAAAGTAGCCGTCGTCAATCCCAGACAATGAAAATCGCTTTAAATCTGATTGCAATAATCTGAATCCACGCAAAATGTAAGGAAGGATTAAAGTTTGACTTCTATAGAGGCAAAGATTTGCTATTTTCCCTGAAGGCGCCTTGGTGCGTCAAAGCCATGCCGGGACGAGTTCCCCTACCGAGGCCGAGGACGGGGTGGTGCTCCACCAGCGTCCAGGCGTTGTCGTCCACACAGTGGCTCTTGTAGACCAGCAGCTGACACACGTCTCTCGCCGTCATGTCGGCTGGAATCTCCACCACTTTGCCGGCACCATCCTCGCTCCAAACCTTCACGATCTGAAGAGACACACGGCACAAATGAGCACGAGAACAGTGGAGGTCATGTTTTCCACAAGCAGCAGAGAGAAGAGAAAAAGAAAAAAATAAATAAAAAAAAGTGTGGTGCACGGTGTGTCCCGAGTTGCTCCCAGGAATTAGATTACGCGGAGAAAATAATAATTAAACAGCAGTGTCTAAATTTACCTCCATGACCAGGTCCACCCTTAAAAAAGCCTGTGTTCACATGATTCTGTCACTCGAACATGAAGTGAGCTTTAAAAAAAAAAAAAAAAAAAAAAAAAACCCCAGAAGAATGACGTCCAGGAAAGGCTGGCCTGCCCCTGCGCCTTCAGTTCAGCCCTTTTTGTTCACAACACAACCAAACTTTGTCCAACACCAACAATCCGCATATGAACCTCTGCAAAAAAAAAAAAAAAATCCCACACTCAAGAAACGGACACCTTCGGATAAGTCGACACACAAAAAAAAATGCAGAAAAAAGAAGATCCTTCTTTTAAAAAAATCCCACACTTCGAGATTGAAATAAGTCGGTGAGTTTGTAACGTGTTGAATTTTGTCATTAAAAATGTCACCGCTTGGAGCTGTGAGCTGGTCGGGTTTAAAGCAGGAGAACCTCCCATTGTTGCGCCATTTTGAACCATTCCAGCCCAGTGCCCAAAGCGACATTTAAACCGGGTGTAATGTTGCCCTCATTCGAGTGAGCTGCGGCACAGATAGCCCTCGCACAGGACTCTCTCACCGAGGGGGGAACCGACATCAGAAAGTGTCTGCAAACCACAGAAATGACGCCGCAACGCCCGGAGAACCTCATATAAGTGTGAGTGCTTGTGTGTTTTTCGCCTCTCGTCAAAGCAGAAATATTTTTCTGCAACTGAAAAACCGCTGATTTAGATGACATGAAACAAGACAGAAAAACCGGTGATGGCCAAGGGGGCTGGACGGGAGGAGGAGGAGAGAGGGAGTGAGCAAAGGAGAGAGGGAGGGGGCGGAAAATGAAGTCGGGACGAAAGATCTGCAAAGTTTAAAAAAAAAAAAGAAAACTAAAAGGGATTTAAAACGTAAACTGCCTGTGAAAAAAATAAAAACACAAGACATCACCAGGAGCAAGAGCAGCGACACAAAGGCTCACTCTGAAATCCGAAACAACGTCACTGCACTTTTTCTGCCCTCTGCAAAAGCCCAAAGACTGCCTCCTCTCTTCCCACATGCCCCCCTGACAAGAAATAAAAAAACAAAAAAAAGTTAATGTATGACGCATGAGTTTTTGTTTGAGAAAACTTTTAAAAACACTAAACCAAGAAAAAGAAAAAAAAAATGCTTCCAAACTGACACTCGGTCGCTTCTGGAAAGCCCGACACAACACTCAGAACAGAAAACTGGAGAAGAAACACACACTCAACACACCCACACACACAGGTCCCTTACCTCCACAGCCTGTAAGAGGCAACAGTCTGGAGAGCAGGATGGCATTTTCACACTGAGACGCTCTCCAGTGACACGGAGGGACACAGAGGGAGGGAGGGAGGGAGGAGGAAGTCAGGAAGGGAGAGAGAGGGGGAGAGTGAGCGAGGGAGGAGAGAGAGAGAGAGAGAGAGGAAAGGAAGGACAGATTGACGAGGCAAATGCAGGAGAGGTAATGGGGGGCGGGGGAAAAAGAGAGGGAGAGGAAGTGACAGAGGAAGGACGAAAGTAAAGGAGAGACGGAGGAGGCTGCTCGTTGTTCCCGTGCCGAGCTGCAAGGAGCGGTATGAGCAGTTGCTCCTTTCCTCCTTCTCTTCCTCCTAGTGGATTAACCCAGAGTGGGATTTTTTTTTCTTTAACCAGGGAGCTGCTACCTGTCACGTACTCTCTTATCTCCAGGGTTGTGTTTCATCCACCTGATCCCCCCCCCCCCCCCCTGTCCAAAAAACTATCTCCGTCAGCTCCTTTTACTGATGGCGCCACACCACCTCTCCCCTCTCTTTTTAAGACACGCCCACCACTCCTCAAGCACACATGCAGACGAGCTCAAACTACCGAGCCAATCGCAGGACGGAGAGACTCATCCCTTATTCTTCTGCATCTTCTGACATTTCCTTTGAGCGGACTTGACGGTTTCAATTTCTAGCCCCTCCCTTTGCCTCCTGTCCTCTTCCTCCTCCTCCTCCTCAGCTGCATGTGAAATACTGGGCAGAAGTGTTAGGGCCATAGCAACATGTGTAATGCACACCGACAGCTTGAACATTCACAAGAAAAAAAAAAAGAGGGAAAAAAAAAATTGAAGTGGGAACTAATTGGATGCGGAGGCGATTGGATAACGTGCCACGGGTTTGGGGCGAAACTTGAAGGGTCAAGGAAGAGCTAAACAGTTGCAAAGAGGGGGGGAGAGAAAGAGGAGTGGAGGAAAAAAAGATCTATGGAGGAATGTCAGTAATGCAATACTGAGTCATAATCAGGCTCATGTGTAGAGAGCCCAGGCCAAACCCAGCTGGCCTCTAATACAGTCTGCGTGAGAACTTTGAGGCACACACACACACACACACACACACACACATTCTTGAAAGAGGAAGACAAAATGTAAACTATGAAGACCATCTGCAGAAGGGTTTTTTTTTGTGTGTGTGTGTGTGTGTGTGTTTTTTTGCCCCCCCCCACCTTTTTTTCCACATTAGTGTTGGACTTTTCCTCCTGACTCATGCTGCAGCTCCTGAGAGAGCTGGGCTCCTACAGACTACATGGAGTCACGCGTGTGCAGGGACATTCATGATGAGACGAGCGGGTGCAGGAAGCGATAACGAACATACCGCATGCGTCACAAAGAGCCAACGTCTTCCTCCTTCTCCATCTGCTTGATTTCTGGTCCGCTCATTTCCCTCCCTGCTCACATCTCCATTTGATTTGTTTAATTTTGTTTTTTTTAGGATTTTATGTAATGGACCAACACAAAAGATGTTTTTATAGCAGAGAACTTCTTCCCAGCAGCACTGGGTCTGAAAGCCATGTCCAACGCTTTAAGAACCTTATTCAATTTATCGTCTAAAAAAGGAAGAAGAAGCGTCGCACTTCACCAAGACACGACGGGAAGGCAGGATGAGAAGAGCATCAATCAAGAAAGCAACAGTAGTGATTCTGCTATCATAGCATGTCATAAATCTGGTCTTTATGGAAACCTGAAAAAAAGGAAGGCATTTTGGAAAAAAGTTTGGATAAAGTTGAGCAAAATTCTGGGAGTTTTAAAAGTTAGAAGCTTTCTATTAGAGTTATCAGGAATTTAAATGGGGAAAAAAAAGAGAAAGATTTTAAAATAAAGACGACTGGATTGTTGCAGAATATGCCAGTTTTAGCATATTCTGACTAACACACCTAAACTTTATGCATATATAATTAATGCTATTCCACAATCAACACTGCCTACTGCAGGGGTATTGAGTCCAAACCCCACACACACTGTGCTTTCCTTCATCAAGGGCCATGAACAGCACCTCCATGCTGATCACACAAAATACAGCAAGAATATTGCAAGATTTAACATATTGTATTATATTAGTGTTTAACTTGTAAATATCACACGAATATCTGTTTATGACTAAATATGTTTGCTTACCTGTGGACATAATAGTTTTTCTTAAATGACATCCAAATTCTGACAAAACTCCCATAATTCTCATGGATGTTATTAAATTCTGAATATTTCTTAATTTCCCTCATCTTATCTTCTGAACATGAAACCGTTAATGTGTAGATCTACAAAGCTGTGAGACATAACCTAAAATATGTAATCACAAATAAACGGGGTTCTTCAAAACCATATTTTCTGTCAAATTTTAGAAACGTTTGCATTGTTTTCATTCTGCTCACAATTATGCACTACTTTGTGTTGGTTTGACACATAAAATCCCAATTCAGGACACTAAGTCTAGTAAATGTAACAGGATAGAATGTGAAAATGTCCTAGAGGTAAAACATATTTTTAACTTTACAAAATGTTACTACATTTTTAGCTTTACGTTTAAAACTAACTCACCTTACCTCATTTCTCCCTTCCCCCTTCCTTCTCTTTATTCCAACTCCACTTTAATAGTAAAGGGTGAGAGGTGAAACACTAACAGGGTTTATTGTCTCCTATGCCACTTATGGCAACACACACACACAAATGCCATTGCAACATATTGGATTGAGGGGTTACAAGCAGACACCTGCGCAGATATGACCAAACACACACACACTATGGGTCAGAGGTCAAAACAGTAATCTGCACCTGGGTCAGAACCACTTGCCCAAGAGGTTTATGAGCCCCTAAACCTCTTTCTTTCTCTCCCTCCCTCCCTCTCACACACACACACATTTTTACACAGCACAGACGTATGCACAATTGATCTGGTTGTTTTAAGCCGGAGCCAGCCTCTTCCTCAGTAACTCGAGCTGCAGAGTGAAAATGACTTCTTTACTCAGTGGATGACTCTGCACACCGTCTGCTTTTCTGTGTATAAACACTGAACGCAGCCAGCAGATAACCTCTCCAACAGCTTTGAATCAACAAAGCTCAGCTGCCTGCAACGAACAACTACAAGATGTTGTGGAGGTTCAAACTACATATTTTTCTCCCCTAAAGCAAAAGAAAAATGCAAAAGAAAAGTTAAAATAAGCAAATGAGATTTGCAAGATTGAAACAAAAATGTTAACATTTTTTTTGACACTTTCAAGTTCTTAACTTTGTTGCAAGTTTCTTAAAAATGCCATCATGGCTGTCTGAACTGCCAAAACGGGGCTTAAAGCTGCAATATGTAACTTTATGAAATGACTAATCTGCTTCACCTACTCCTTTCTGAAGAAATCTGAGGTTTACTAATCCTGAACAAAAACAACCAATCAGAGCCAGGAGGAGGATCTTAACACTGTCGATCCTCCCTGGGAATGTGCTGCTAAATGTGCAAATGGCAGAGAAACAAGTCGCCGTTACCAGGGAATTGTTTATCTGCTATGCTAACTAGCCTTAGCATTCATAAAAGGCTCTATTAATGGGGAGAAGTTGTATCATAGCAGAAATCAAGAGGAGTTTGTGGGTTTGGAACAACGATGTGCAAATGGGCTTGATTGACAGCACTAAGACCCACCTCCTTGCTCTGATTAGTTGCTTTTAGTTAGCACTGGGAAAAGCCAGAGAAACTTGAATTTTTTTCACAGATTATCTTTCTCGTACTATGATGTCACTAAATAGCGACATATTGCAGCTTTAAGCACTGAACACAGTCTGACGTTAAAGTCAATTGAACTTCAAATGTATTTAGCTAATGATTCTCCACAAGTCCAAGTGGCGCCTGAAGTCTGAACACTAGAGAACCATTCTGAGCAGTAAGCACATTCAAATTCAGCTGTCACTGATTCTATATTTCTGTAAAAGTTTTCTGCCACCTTATGCTTCTCTTGTCGAATCTCTATTGCCAGTATTTGACTTCCTGTTAGCGGTTGGACACTCTGGACTCTTTTGCAGCATCGTCGATGTTTCGTGTCAGTGAGAGTTCTTCAGGTTCCAGGCCAGTCAGAGCTGATCATCGCTGCAGAGTTGCCAAACTCAATCTCACTTCACCAGAGCAGCGCCTCAATGAGAAGCTTAACTACACACGACCCGGCAACCGACACCGTGAGATTTTCATCAACTTTGAAAATATACAACGCGAACCAAGTTCCACCTTTAACCTTATTCCCCTGATGTAATCTTGTGCCAAAATTAAAACGAGTTAATACTTCAAATTTAAGTACTTTCATTGAAATTGAAGAAAACTCATCTTCATAGGAAAGATACATACCCTTATTGTGACTACAAGAGATGCAGAACCCAAGAATACGTTAATATCCATTAACCTAGCATGTAGGTAACAGACATTTGTAGTTTGAGTTTTTTAAAATGCTGAAGTTAGTTAAAACAGAGTATGTTTGACTAGTTGTTAAGTTTCAACACTAAAACCATATCTTCATTTCACTTCAAATTTAGCTCTCAGTGACGTCTTTCAACTACCGATTGGGGATCCATTACTAAGACCTTTACAGGGGCAGTATTATGTATTTTGCAGGCGCATAGTAACATTTTATAACACAATCAAAATACTGGAGTAACTCTAAAATGTTGTATATATTAAATATGACTTAAATAAATTTGATTTTGTCATTTAATGCAGTGAAATTGGCCTTCTATCTCTTAAAAACCCCTGCTCCTATTGAAATTCCACCTTCAGTAAGTCATCACATACAGCTCCTCTATTAATTCTTTAACATCATTTTACCAATGTTTCATTGATGTGTAGCTCATATAATGAGCTCCACAGATGTGCATTTCCACCAGGTGTTTGCTTATTGCTGCTGGCTAGTCTGAAGGAGACAAGTGGGGGAGGTGCTCAAGCTTGAAAACTGCAGTTCAGAGGAGGAGCTGCATCTCAAAGGTGGGGATAGGTCCACAAGGATGTTTTGCACACCTGAATGGTTGCTACAGGAGGTTAAAAGATTTCTCAAACACACATTAAAGAATCAAGGCAACACATAACTTTTGTAAAGTTATTGTTTTATAACTTTATAAAACAATGTATAGCTCAAAAAAGAAGATTTTACATAATATTGCCCCTTTAACAAACCTCATTTCAAAAATTCCAGACTTGCCCTGTGTGTGATCACAAGTCAGACAAAATGTAGGGCTGAATCGCTTTGTCAGATTAGTTGTGATGAAAAAATTGTCAATTAATTTATGGAGTTCAGGAAGCCTCCATAAGAGGTTGTCCAGTGGGATGTCTGGACCTTGACCCATTTACCCCATGACCCAATGTCAGATAAAAGGAAACCAACAAATCAATTAATAGATCAACGGTGTAGAAAGATTTAATGTTTCTCCAAGACTGTGGGAGTCTGAGTACAAACAAGATCTCCTAGGACTAGATCGTGCAACATTAAAATGCCAAAATGTTTCTTGTCAAAGAGTTATGGGATTGCTGCTATTATGAGACTTTGTCTGGCTAAAAACATGCAAGCTATTATTATGAGCCCCAGATGTAATGGTGTTTGTTTGGAGCTTGACAAGCTGTTGTGTCTATATTGGAGATTTTTATTTGAACAGAAAGTCAGCCTTAAACGGAGACGGATAAAAACGAGGTACGAACAATTTATTTTTGAAACGCACGGGGATAACTGCTAGCCTCCAACTGGAACAAGATACACAGACTAGATTAGATTTTTAAAAACACAGTTGGTGATTTGCAAAACTTTTTACTTTGTGAAAACAACAAAAGAAATGGAGGATTTAAAGATATCCCCAAAATAATTATTAGGTTTTTTAATCTCATGAGCTGGTTGTATGGTAGTTGTTGCACAAGTACTATGTAGTTAAAAATGATTTCTCAGGCTCCTTTTGGACCAGCATTCAACTTTATCTTCTTGCAAAGTCATGGAATGTAAGGGGGAGAGTAAAAAAAAGTCTGCGGTGTGGTTAAGCAGCAATTACTCTTACAATCCTTAGAAAACACTTTCAAGTTGCATCATCACATTTCAACTCTGCAAAACATTTTGTGCTTGGCAAAAACTACAAAGTTCCAGCAAATCTTTATTAAGCCCACAAGCACCAGCAGAAATAATTACTCCGACCTGCATGTCAATCTGCACCAAATCCCCCCACAGTCAGATTACATCTCATTAACAGGTAATGATGGAAATTGTTTGTGGTAGATTACACAGTGAACTAATGGCCATTCAGTTAACTGTACTGAGCGACTTTCTCTGAGTGCACAGAGACACAGACGCGAACATGCACCTTGACTGATTGCAGTGGGTCAGCAGACCATTGCGTGCAGAAATACATCAGCTGACCTCAAATCAAAGGGGAGGCAGGAGTCCCTGAAGAGTGTGGGCCTTGGAGCTTTCTTTTTATAACACAAGATCAATCAGTGTTTAAGCATATTTCTTTGAAGAGAACTAAGAATAGGACACCAGAGAAACCATTACATGGAAATTTAGTATAAAGTAGAGCAATAAGCACAGCCTCCACAGTCACATTAAGATGTTTTTTTCCAAGTTGATTGCTGGAATACAGGAGCTATTTAGTTATTTACTCTTCATCCCTCTGGTTGGTATGTTGTTAAAAACCTGCAGCATTAGCTGCGCCTTTTAAAAATAGCTCAGAAAATTCCAGACAATAAAGTTAAATTTAATAGTTTCTGAGCTCTGACCACTTAAAGTCCTGTGCATGTGTTTTGAGGCCGGACTCAATACATTTGCTTTTCTTTCTTCTTTGTTAAATATCTGATGGATTCGTCCAACGCAGTATCAGGATTAACCAACCACTCAGGAGTCAAAAAATAAATAAACATTGAGATTATGTGTGTCATCTAGAGATGGGCTCCAAGTGACTTAAAAAGGAAAATGTTTGCACCAGACCTTTTGGTTGTTGTTTTATTTAAGGGTTAGAGTAAAGAGATATATTTTCTAATTACTTGAGAAAAATGACTGCTAATAAATACTAAACTTCACAACAACACTTGAGCTGCTTTGAGTTGGTCTATCACCTGAAATCCTAACAGAATCGATTCAAGTTATTAGTGATGATGTGACAATATCTGAAAAGGCTCAAGGGTTATAAACACGTTTCCTAAAATCTTTGTCTGACTTTACAAGCAGCAATTATCTAAAAATTAAACCACAGAGCAAATAATGGACAGAAAACCCATCTAAGAGCGTCCATCCCAAAGGAGGTCAGAGGTCAGGGTCAGCTGAGGAGCAGTAAACCAGAACCTGGATCAAGTTCAGTGTCTTGCTCAAAGCTACTTCAGAGGAGAGCAGGGAGGCCTGCTGATCCACATGGCATTCATCCAAATCATCTGCTTGCGACTGAGCGTATATTTAACTGCTGGGTCCAACCCGCTGACCCTGATGTTGATTATACCGTCTCTGGCCACAAATAAAAGCTCGAGTTGCATTACAGCCATGGTGCCAAAGCAAACGCATTTGCTCAACAATGACAGATGGGACCTGACCAAATCCCTGTGAAAGGCGGGGGAAAACACGGCTCGAATGAATGTTGCAAGGCTGGCACAGGCTGCATGGGAAACGGCCTTTAGAATCATTAACCATGAGAAACGACTCTGAAGCCCCAACCAAAGTCAATTTAGGACTTCTGACGGAGACATAATGTCAGCCTGTTAGCGGATCTTCAGAACAATATTCACAGCGACAGCCTGAGGAGAAAAACACCAGAGAACTGTCAGATGATCGTCCCACGGCACATATGTGTGACTCGTCTGCATTCATATGCTCCTCCTGCTCCAAGGCATGCATCATTTACAGACCTGCATATATTCATATGTATATGTTCTCATAACACCTACACAGGTTCTGTATGCCAGGTGTTCGCTTACATTTAACGCAACTGAGCACCGCATCACTATAGCAACAAGACATGTCAGAGTCAACTCGTTGTGCAGCATTTAAAAGGGCAGTATTACGTATTTTTCAGGCACATAGCGCCATTTTGTAGAACAATGAAGTAACAGTTACCTTCAGTCGATATAAAAATTTACATATCAAATGTGATGTAAAAGAAATTTTAATTCCAAATATAAAGCCTTGAAATTGGGCCTCTGTTTCTTTAAGAATATCTTGCTTTTTCTGAAACGTCCGCCTTCAGGACGCCGTCACAACATAGATCCTTTATTTAACCCTTTAGTAATGTTTTTACAAGTGTAACACTGAGAAGTAACTTGTATAATGAGTTCCTCCAGGTGTTTGCTAAATGCAGCTGGCTAGTCTGAAGGAGCCAAGTGAGGGAGTCATGATTGAGGGCTGCTCTGTGAGGCGGAAGGTCGGAAACTGAAACTCCAAGAGGTGTGCCAAAAGATGCTTGCTCAGCTCCCCTTTCCATGGAGATTGGTTGCTATGGACATTAGACAATTTCTCAAACATGCAGGAGGGAATCAAGGCAACACTCTAGGCATGTTTTTGATGAGGGAATAACATAAGAATCATCAATTTTACATAATACTGATTTGATTAGTGACGGTTTTATCAGCTCAAGATAAGTCAATGCTCATTTTGCGCATTATCCTATAAAAAGTAAATGCACCATGTCAAGACATGCAGTACGTTATGAAATAATCATCCTTAAAGTCTAGACGCCATATGAAGATGTTTGTTCCTCAAATCCAGAGCAATCATCAGAATTATTAGTGTTAAGTAAGCCACCCTTAACAAGCTTACACTCAAGTTTTACAAGTAAATATACAGAATTATGTCCAAGAAACCATTTTTATTTTAACAAGAGAGCTTTAGCCTGGTTTGTCCCATAACCGTTCTGATCTGTACTGACCACCAGTGCAGCAGAAGGAGCTGCCAGATCGCGTGACAGGAACTCACAGAACGACCTGTGAAAATAAGTCCCAAGGCAGAGACATTAAAGAAGCAGTGTGCATGTGTGAGCTACTTTTGCTTCTGAAAAATTGGAAAAAACATTTGCTCCTTAGTATTTCATAATTTGAGACGTGCAGTTTACACAGTACATAGCTTGTAGCCATGTAGTTTCAGCATTAGCAGAAACTGACAAGTCGTGTGTTGGGTTAGCGTGTAGTCGACTGGTTGTTTTATTTCTGAAAGTGTGGTGTACAGATGTCCCAGTAATTAATGTGTGCATCCAGGCAGGAGTCCTCAACACCAACTGTGCTGGAGTCCCTGCTCCAGCACAGTTGATTGAAATGATTGTATAACAAACCCCAAGCACGCCATCAACTGGGGTTCATTAAATTTGTCAAAACTGAAACTTTTCTGCTTGACGTTTTCCTGTTAGTAAACCTTTGATTCAACATTTTTTGAATTCCAGATTTTTCCAGGAAACTTTCCGGTGTTCAGTACTTTATGTTCATAATTAGATATGAAGTACAAACTTTTACAGTAAATTTGGGTAAAAATGTTTTTTACAGTAGGAAAACCCAAGTACGACACCTGACAGAAAGCAACACAAACAAACTACAAAGAAGGAAGGCAAGGAGGGGGGAAGAGAGAGGACATAATGGAAGAAAACACTGAGGCAAAGAAAGACAAAAAAGAAGAAATGTAGGACAGCAAAAGAAAGGAATTAACAACAAGATAGACAAGGAAGAGAGAACAATATTGTAAGGAAGACTCCAGGAAAGGAGTAAAGGATGAAAGAATAGAAGAAAAAGAGGAGGAATAAAAGGGAGGAGGGACAAGGTGTGAAGTACACCAGGAAGGGAATCAAGTGTTAAAAATAAAGATATTTTTTCATACTCTTCCAGACATGGAAAATACAGTTATTTCCATGCTTGTTCTTAGGCTTGAGTCATGAATTAATATTCCATAAATAAATTGGGATAATCTTGTAATCCCTTAATTTTCTGCTCCTCCTGTGTCAAAGAACCTAAAATCATATTTGTCTGATATCGTCAACGATCATCGTAGTAACATTTTGAATTTAAACAACAACAACAAAAAGATACTGTTTGTGTCAGTATCTGGAAAGATGATTGGTACGGGCTAAAACTGGAACCGGGGTCACGCCTGGCCCAGTACGAGGTCTCTCTAGTTCTGACCGTCTGTCAGGCGCTCAAGCAACGCCCTGTGACGCGTCGCACCAGGCAGATCAGCTCCATGCAAATGGAAACATTTACAAACTTATTGTTAGTCAGCCTGCAGAGGCCAAATTGTGTCTCAACTGGACCGTTCCTTCTGGATGCTTCACTCAGGCTGCATTTATTTTATGAAGGGATCCTCATCCCATTGCAATCCACACAACCATTTTAATCAATCACTGTTAACTAATGTGGTGGGAGAGACGTTTCCTTAAATAAGCAACATTCCAGATCCAAATGAGATGCATTTATCAATTGAGCTCCCATGTTTTAGGCTTCATCTACCAAAATGTTTTCATCACTGTTCTGCTAAAGACAAAAAATGCCACTACTTTCCTACTTTTCTGTCATCACAATGCAAAAACGCAAACTTTTACCAAGTAGTTTTTGCCCAGCTTCTAATGTAAATATTTTAGTACGCTTGAAATAAGACAAAACTAACCTATAAGTAACTTTTCAGCCAGCTATTGGAGTTTATTTTTAGTCAATAATTCCTTAATTTTTATGAAAATGTGTTAGCTCTATTGGCAGATTATTTCACTTATCACAAGTGGAAAATGTCTTATTATAAGACAAATAATCTGACAATCCAACTACTACTCTACTCTCTCATCAATATTAAGGAATTACTGACTTAAAGCAAGCTCCCATATCTCGCTGAAGAGTTACTTATAAGTTAGTTTTGTCTCATTTCAAGTGTACAGAGATATTTTCCCTGGAAATTAATCAAAAACTACTTGGTAAGATTTTGTGTTTTTGCAGTGCAAGCAGAGTTCAGTACTATACAGTCTGTGCTAACTCAGTTGTGTTGCATAAAAATGGATATAAAAATATGCTGCAGTTAGCTGAATGGTTAAATACACATCTAATGGAAAATGCTTGCCTGTTTGGACACATGGGATAATAGTTAAATGGACAAAATGTGGACATAATGAAGATAATGTGGAAAAGACATGAGGCAACATTTAGTTCGCTGTCAGCCTCACATGCACACAAAGGATTCATTGT
This sequence comes from Micropoecilia bifurca, assembly GCA_903067075.1. Lineage (NCBI taxonomy): Eukaryota > Metazoa > Chordata > Actinopteri > Cyprinodontiformes > Poeciliidae > Micropoecilia > Micropoecilia bifurca. Next base: position 22,385 of record CAEGAF010153700.1, read on the forward strand.
GAGAAATGCAGACTTGCTTTGTGACTCCAGACCTTGTGAGATGATGTCAACAAAATTCTAAAATAATGCTTTTTCTTATCACGTATCTGTTATAGCACATCTGGGTAGGTTTGTTAGGAATAAGTGAGTGGCCATCTAAAATAAGTTGTTGTTCAGGGTGGGCATCCTGAAAACATCTTTGAGACGGATGGAACATTCCTGGAACAGCAGGCCGAACAGGAGGGCAGGAAGGGCAAGACTGTGACACACACACAACCACACACACACACACATTAATGCATATAGCCAGGGTAAAAGCGTGTGAACTGCGGAAATGAGTGTGTCCTGTCAAATCCGGCAGACGGATTCAGGAGGTTCAGGGAGATCCGACTCAAAGACGTTCCCATTCGGGTCGTCTGCTCAGCAACGGAAGTCTGCACTCAGTCTGCGGCATCCTGGAGACACGGCTCACCTTCAACCCCAGCGAAACACGTCTGTGTTTGTGTGTGCATGATTGATAGTGATGACGCCACAGGAGCACACACACACGCACGCACACACATGCAGGGTCAGATAACCCAGGGTCAGATGTGGTGTCAGGGAAGAAAGCGTAGTGCGAAGCCAAAGTCAACACTGACTACTTTGACCTGAGACTATCGAGCCACTCAACTGATTTCTGAATACTACTAGATTTACGTCCACACAAACTCTCTGCCCCGTTAGTGATCAATCAATATGATAGGAAGCCAATAGGGAAGGAAATAACTAAGACTTCTAATATGTTCTTCCTCTTCCTGGTTTGTGATTTGATGTTTTTAATGTAAGAAGAATAAAGGATGTGCTGAAGGTGAAGGTGTACTTGCATGGCTGTCGGAGGTCTGAATTGGGCTGAGAATAGGGGATCCTGCTGGGCTGCACAGCTCTGGGAAAGGGTTGGGGATGGCGGGCAGGGAGGCAGGACGCAGGTGCTGCTCTTCCTTTAGGCACCTGCAGAGGGAGACAAATACATTTATGTCGTTGCACCAGAAATGAACACATAACTACAAAGAATAAAAGCCTGAACACTGAATGTTTGACCAGAATGCGAGAACAGAAATTATCGGCACATTAAGAGTACAAAACACAAACCTCTGTGTATTTTAATGTGATGGAGAAAAAACAAACTAAAAAAGTAGAAAAATTACCCCCAGTTTCAAATACAAATCTGAAAAATGTGGTGTGTTTCTGCTCACCCTTTTGTACATCTACATGCCTAAATAAGTTTCAGTGCAACTAAAACCCACCAGAAGTTGCAAAATTAACAGAATTGACTCCATCTGTGTAGTTTAATATCAGTATAAACAGAGATATTTGGTGACGGATGTTTGTCAAAAAAACATACAGCATCATGAGAAAGCTGCAGACCCGGTTAAGTCCACAAATTTAGCCTTTATGCAAGAAAAACAAGCTCCTACTGAAAGAAACTATAACAAGCCCACCTTGCATTTAGCCACAGGCCATGTAATGTAGAGGATACAGCAAACAGATGATATGGTAAAATAAGACTAAACTTTAGCAAACAAGCATGAAGCCAACACCACCTCAGCTCGAACACACCATTGTCACTGTGAAATACGGTGGTGGAGGCATCATAGCATGGGATGGTTTGATTTAACAAGGACAAGGAAGCGTGTAAGAAGTGATAAGAAGAAAAATACAAGATATAAAAACACGGCTAGAGGGTGAAAAAGACTTGATTGAAGCAGAGTTTCATCTTGCAGGAGGACAGTGAACCAAAACACACAGCCAAAGCTACAAAAGAATAATAACAATAATAAGTACTAAATTCCAATTAGAATATGTGTGAAGTCATTAAAAAAGTCCAAGTCATTAAAAAATGACTTGGAGACTGGATGTTCACAGACGCTTTCCATTCCTCCTGAATGAATTTAAGCAAACAAAGTTGCTGGATAAGCAAAGCTGGTAGATACAAAATACTTGCAGCTGCAAATCCAGCTGCAAGCTAATAAATTTTAAAAACTATTTATGATTTTCTTCCAGCTCACAATTATGAACAAATTTGTGCTGCTCCATCACATAAAAAGGCAATGAAATGCACTGAAGTTTGTGGTTATAAAGTGACAAAATGTAATGTGTAAAAAACGTACTAAATGTTCAGATTTCATTGAATTTCTGGTTTACACATTTTTATTTATTTATTTTTTTTTTTTTTATTTGATGTCAGGAAAGGAACAAAACTGAACTCTGTACCTGATTTAGCATAAAATAAATTCTGTGTATTTTTTATCTGCAGTAAATCCCCTTTATCTAAATTTACATCTGAATTTGACCTTTAATGTGCCAATGTAGCTACGGAGAGAAAAGGAGATCATTTCTGGAAGCTGCCAGCTCTCCTCTAATTGTATGTAAAGTGGTCAGGTCCACACAGAGCCAGAGGCTTGGTGTGTTTACCTGACAGCCTGGATGTGCATGGGCTGAGAGTGCTTCAGTCCTTCCCTGGAGGGGGGCGAGGGCCGCAGGGGCGGGGTGTGGCGGCGGTGGACCTGGCCGTGTCCCAGATGGGCAGCGTGGTGGTGGTGATGCTGGTGGTGAGACGTGTGCATGTGACCGTTGTTAAGGAGGAGCGCCGTCTCTGCCTGCGTGGATGGCACGTTCTCCACAGAGGAGTTCATGTCATTCACCAGCTGCTCCAGGTCCACGTCGTCATCTGTGGAGGCAGCTGGGTTGTGGGAAGAGAGAGAAGAAGAGAGCAAGAAAGAAGTGAGAGGCAGCACTCAACACAGTTGTACCCCACTCTATCACATTCCTCATTAAGAGATTCACCAAGGTAACTTATAACGGGCCAAAAGGATTCCTTAGCTACTGACGGTAAAGATATATTTTAACAAAAATTACCCCATGTTTATCACAAGCAAAAGTTTTTCCAAGGGAAAACGCACAAGTGAACTTGAACTAGTATGAAACTGCAATGTAGCACCTTGTTACCCTGAGCGATGGCTGTTTTATAATCACTGGTCAGCTCAACTTATTGTGGCCAATAATACACATAAACAATCTAAAAATAATACACCCCAGCCATGGTTTTTGCCATGTTTAGTAAACATTGTTTACTAATTGAACTTTCTGGTTCGCGTAGTAGAATTTTTTATTTTATTTTTTTTATTTATTTATTTATTTAACCAGGTAAACCCCATTGAGATCCAGATCTCATTTTCAAGGGGGACCTGGGCAGAAATCTGCAGTGAACGGCAACCTGGTTACAAAACAAAATTAATTAATACATATGCACAAGTATAAAACAAATTAAAAACAATGACACTGTTTAAAAGAATCTTGTTGCCTATTTTTAAGAATCGCTCGAAATAAGTCCAGTGAGGTCAGTTCTGACATCTTTAGTTCTGACTGGAGCTGATTCCAGGCTGAGGGAGCCATCACACTGAACGCTTGTTTTCCTTTTTCAGTTCGGCAACGTGGAACATGCAAAAGAAAAATGTTGTTTGAACGTAAAGAATGGGAATTAACAGATCTTTGTAAAAGAGAGTTTAAATATGCTGGAGCCAAACCGAGTAGAGATTTATAAATCAGTATCATCAGGTGATTGTTTCTCCGTACACTTAAAGGAGGCCATTCAGCTTTTGCATACAGTTCACAATGATGTGTGAGACGTCTGCTACCGGTTACAAACCTTAAAGCGCAATGATACACAGTATTTAATGATTGAAGGCATTTGTTTGAAGCATTCATATATAATACATCTCCATAATCAAGAAGTGGCAGGAATGTTGCAGCTACAAATTTACTTCTAGCTTTAAGAGAAAAATAAGAACCATTTCTGTAATAAAACCCAATCTTCATTTTCAGTGTTCGTATCAAATATGCTATGTGATTTTTAAAAGAGAGCTCTTTATCTAGAATAAAGCCAAGATATTTATAATTACTGACAAACTCTATTTGT
>CAEGAF010153701.1:0-13367 GCA_903067075.1 Micropoecilia bifurca
TGTCCATTTTCATGGTTTTCTTCCTGGCCAATCCATTTCCACCCCCCTGCCTCCCACCCCCCCCCCCCCCACCCACCCCCCCCACAAATATATTTACCCCCCCCCCCCCCCCCCCCGCTCCCCCCCCTCCTCTCCCCAGCCGCTTTCAGGCGGACTTCCACCTCTCTGGATCCTACAGCTCCATTGTTGCAGCCATCGATATCTGCTGCCTCCCTCTCCCTCGCTCGGATCTATTTTCCTCCCTTCCTCTCCCCCTCAGAGGTTTTCCTCCGCCTCCCTCCGCCTCGCTTCCCTCTGTACCTCCGCTTCGATCCACATGCAAATGCTGCAAGCCGCGCTGCCCCGTAATGGATGTGGGAGCTCGGGGACAGATGGATGGAGATGAATCTGGGCGGGGATGGGATGGGAGGAGGGGATGGAGGATGGAGGGGGGGGGGGGGGGGGTTGGGGGTGGTGGGGGGTGGGGTGCAGGTGGAACCTGTGCGGCGGGGGCCCGCGGGGGGAAGGGGGGGGGGGAACCACAGCCGCCNGAAACACACACACACACACACACACACACACACACACACACACACACACACACACACACACACACACACACACACACGGAGCCGGATGCGCTCCCAAACTGACTCCCTTGTCTCCGCTAAAGACTGGAGGATTTGGCGTCACGACAACAGGAGGTTGTCGGAGTGACGCGCAGCTTCGTAAAGTTTCATCCGCCCAACTTCTTGACGTTTCTGTGCAGGTCGGTGTGTGAGAACGAGCCTTCATCGCTGACTGGAGAGCGTTTCACTGGATCTGAAGCAAAGAGAGAAAGAGAAGCCTCCTGAATAACAGTAACGACAAATGTTTTCACGCCCTTCATCGGTTTGTTATCAATCAATCAATCAAATTTTATTTGTATAGCGCATTTCAGCAGCAAGGCGTTTCAAAGTGCTTTACCCAATTAAAATTAAAATAAAAACAGAAAGTGACAGAGTTTTTGAAAGAGATTTAAAAAGATTAAAAGATAAAAACATCATTAAAAGTAAAAATAAAAATCATTTAAAAACATGGATCAACGTGAGGACTTGCCCTTATGGGGTCTCCTGGGCCAGAGTTTTAGCAGAGCGACATCATACAAGGATTCTCAAATCTAAGACATTAAAACCCGCAATTGACTTGTTATGATGGAGGAGGGACATCCAAGCTTTTGGTCGTCAAGACAAAAATTGCAACATTTGTTACGTTTTCAGCTAGTGGGTTTCGCTTTCACGCTACCATGTCAAACAAAACAATTAAAAAAAACCTAATTGAAAAACCTGTTCACCTCTTTTATCTGTGGGGGCGCTGCAGCTGCACCAAGAGCCACTGAAGGAAACGACACAAAAACCTCCGAAGAAGAAACGAGCGCAACTTCCTTCTTCATAAAATGTAAACAAAAGTTTTCTCGGTTGCAGGATTTCTCTTTTGTCTTTGGTAAAAGACAAAGAGCCATTTCTCCCACTACTGTTAGACTCCTTGTTTTCTTTGGTTGTATTTACCCAGAATGCCCTGCGCCGTAGTTCACTTCCTGCTTTTGGAGCGTCTCTGGTCCGCTTTCACTCAGCGCTCAAAACGCATCAGAGTTCATTTAAGTTCATTTTTAGGCAGACCAGAGTTTGCTATTATGGTCCAAATCACAGTTCAATTTTTTTTCAGGCGGACTAAAAGGAAATACAAAGAAATGTTGCAATTTTTAAAATATTGATTGGGAAAAAATTAAGGCATTTTAGCCAATTGTGAGCAATAAAATCAAGATGGATTCTCTTTCTTTGACAGCTGTATTTATCCAAGTCTGACCAATTAATCAAAAGCAGAGCGTTTGCATAGTGAGGTGTTGCTTAAAAGTTGTACCTGCAAGAGAATGCAAAGGCTGTGGTTAATTAAAAACAAACCTCTCGTTTCACTTTTAATATTTTCTACTGTAAGAAAATTTTAATGTCTGTGATCATTTTGACCTAATTAGAAATAGAAAATTATAATCTACATCAACCACCTGCACTGGGAGAGCAAATTGGTGTCATTATTAAACTGAAGTTGGAGGCCAAAAACAGTCATTCCAGGGGCAGCAAATGGCCCCTGGACCACACTTTGGACACCAATGTATCATAGCCAAAAGCATCAATGTGTTTTCTAGGATTTTGTGTGAAAGACCAATAGAAAGTAGCATTATTGTAAGATGGAAAGAAAACGAATCTTTGAATGAAAATCTGAGATGTGTGGCAGGCTTACCTATTTGACCCTCTTTACTCTGAAACCTCTAAATAAAATCTAAATGTGCCTCCAAATGTCTTTTGAAGTCACCTAAATTAGTCGGTTTGTGTGTAATTTAATCTCTGAAGGCCCCAGCGGTGTCTTGGAGAATATTAGAGAAGAAACAGCATCATGAAAGAACACAGCAGACGTTTAAAGCAGATTTAGGTTATTAAACGTCATCTTAATCCAAAATCTAAAACAGGAGCAGCTTGAATCCGTCCAAATATAATACAGTGTCATATTATACAATTACAATTACAAAACAACTGTGTTTGCTTACAATAATCTATTAGTGTTTTTATTGACATTTTGTGCATGTCTTCCAAAAAGAGCACAGATGAGATGCAATACGGAGGTCACCAGTAGAGGGCGCATCGAGGCCATTTTTATTAGACAAGTTGCACCTTCAACAGCCTTCAGGGTTTTTCATTTATCTTAAAGGATTAGTTCAGATTTTTTTGAAGTGGGGTTCAGTTAAGCAGTTATGACCTTTCAATATCTTACCTGCAACAGATGTTTATCTTTGCATTTTCTCTTTTGATAAAACAGAAATTCACTGATCAGTAAATGATAAACTGAAGAGATGAGATGAAACTAATTTCTATAAATTTTTAAACGTGTCAAAGTGAGTTTTAAAACTATTTGAATTTCTTTTATATGTCTGTTGACATGGATGTCAGTAGTTCAATGAGGGCAATTTTGATCAGTTTCCATTTATTATCAGCTGAATGTGGGTTAAGAAATTAAATGTAAATTATTTTTAAAAGCCCTGCATGTAACTCTTAAGCTTGTAAACTAAAACCACAGAGTTTGAAAATCCTCTCTGCTTGGAGACGTCTTCTGAAAATGATTATCAGCTTTACTGGCAGCAGATTCTGCATAATTTGTTCCTTTGAACATTTCAAGTAACACTCCTGCTTCCTTTTACAATCAGTAGTAATTAATTTGTGCCTCAGATCCCTTTTTTCTCCCAGAGACAGGATTGTCACTGCTCTGAGTTCTTTAAAAGGGCAGAAAATGTCAAACCAATTCCATGATTTCTGTGGGTTTTTAAACCTGACCTCAACAAAAACACAACTAGATTAAAATTATACTCGTGTCCTGAATAATGTCTAAGTTAACAAATGTTTTTCATGAATATTTTCTTACGGATGTGATTTGTTTTTATTTTTGTTATACATTTTTACTGCAAATTACGCCACTTTTAGCTATGCATTGAAGTCTGTGATAGGTCATGTGTTAATTCTTTTAAATTCCCTCTGTCAACCTGCTGGGATCTACACATGAGAATTAGCCTCTGGCTAAGTCTTGCATATTTATCTGACATATTCATGTTGATTAATACTAATTATCCCCTTTATAAAATAAAATAAATTCAGAATCCAACAGATTCATCCATCCATTTTCTTGCACCCTGGTCCCTTGGTGGGGTCGGGAGTTGCTGATGCCTATCTCCAGCTGGCATTCCGGGCGGTAGGCGGGGTCACCCTGGACAGGTGACCCCGCCAGTTTGTCACAGGGCAACACAGAGACACACAGGACAAACAACCATGCACACTCACACTCACACCTAGGGCCAATTTAGACAGACCAATCAACCTGACAGTCATGTTTTTGGACTGTGGGAGGAAACCGGNATGCAGAAAGGCCGGGGCCGGGAATCGAACCCAGAACCTTCTTGTTGCAAGGCAACAGCTCTACCAACTGCGCAGCCAACAGATTCAACTCAAGTATTTATTGTAAAACGAGGTAAAATGGTAAAACTGTCTAAACCTAAGAAGCCTCCATAATTCAGTAACTTGTGGAACCAGCTTTAGCAGCAGTAACTTAAATTTGTCTTTTTTTTTCTCACAAACCTTTTTGAGTCTCTAATGTTTCGTCTCTCTGCTCTTCACAGCTTCGCTTCAGATCACCATTGCCTCACATTTTGACATCACGATTCTCACGGCTCACAGTTGACTCATGGCAGCAAGGGTCAGAGGTCGTGCGGCTGCAGATCATCAGCCTTCCGCCCTGACACTTGAGACGAGGTGTTTGGTTTTCAAATGTTGCTGTGAAGGACTTCGATCCTGGTTCACTGAGACGCCTCGCTGCACGCTGCTCAGTCTCAGCTTGAGGTGAATTTGGAAACCCTCCTAGACGTTTTCTTGCTGTAAAATGTATTTCTCGCTGCAGCAGGATGGACTACAGATGGCTTTATGTTTGTTTCTATATGATGTTTGTTCATCGCTTTAAAAGTGCTTATAAATGAAGACGGCTCGGCTCGTGACTCTTGGGCAGCTGCAGCTGCTGATGTCTTTGTTTAACACATCTGCAAGCGATCAGAAACTCCTAAAGCGGTCAGATCTGCTCGCGGTCATTTATCATAGTGGATTATGAAGATTTGGCTGCTGTGTTTCTGAAAGCCTCTGGAAGAAGCAAGGGTGTGCTTAGTTTTTCCTATTCAGACTTAGTTTTTTTATTTATTGAATTAAGTAAATGTGAACTCTGCTGTGTGTTTTTTTACACTTTGAGGTTAGATTTAAGTGATTAGGAATTTGTTTAAACCCAGATACTTTATAAAATCCAGTTGGTAAAAAAGGGTGCACTTTCTTTTTACTATGACTGGAGATTTAACCTTCAAATGTAGATAACACATTGTGCTTTACATGTCACAACCTAATAGTTATAAATGATGAAAATGTGCTTTTCTTCTGCTCACATTGTTCTGAACTGTAAAAAGGCCCTCTAGCTATTTTGTATCCTTCAGCCGGTGAAATATGAAGGTCACACGGTTACTTTGTGGGGTGAACATTCTGAGGTTTGCCTTAAGCAACAATCTGACTTTGTTGATGAAGGACCGATGAGCCGCTTGCTGCGTCAGTCAGAGGATAGATGTGACATGCAGAAACAGATCAATCACCACATTGTTTTTCCAGAGGGAGGCTGCTGTCTTTTTGCTAAATCTAGGTGATGACATTTCTGTTCGACAGGCAGCCCAGGTCACATTGAACATTTTGACATTTTGTTCCATGTAAAAGGAAACTGAAGGCCTCAGTGCTTTTGCTATCTTGGTCGACCCACCTTTAAATTAAAAATTCCTACAAGAAACTCAATACTGCATGACTCTATAGTACCTTTGTGAATAAATATATACCTGAAAGCTCCCGCTAAGCTGTAATCCCACACAGCTGAGGACGGCAAACGTAGCTAAGTCCCAAACGTAGCTAAGTCCAAACCAATGCCGTCCACTCACTGGGTTTTGATTTTAAATTTCTGCACACTTGGACGTTTTGTCGTTCTACAAACTTCAGGTAATTTCACAGTATTTTAGTGTATAACTGTAAAGTGGAGGAAGTTGATACATAAAAATACATACAAATCTGAAACCTTTTGACTGATCTCAAAAAAAATAAAAATAGAGTAAGTTCAGTCAGATGGGATGGAGTTTCTGTGGACAACAGTTTGTAAATCCTGCCACAATTTTTTATTACTAATGTAGGAAAGGCTGAAACGATTAATCGGATTAATTGTGGTTAATCAATTATTGAATAATGAACTAATTTAGTAATGGATTAATTGTTAAATACAGTGGCTTTGAAAAAAAATATATATATATTTGGTGAAATAACAGCAGCAGAGCAAAACTGGACAAATATACATTTATCATTTACAATGAAAAACCTTTTTTATACTTTGATTCAAATGATCAGGCAAAAAATAAACACTAAAGGAATTCTGTTATTGCATTTAGGCAATAAAATATTTCCTTATACAAAAAGGGACTTGGATGTTTGCTGATTTGTATTTTTAAATATGGAATAAAATAAGTGGTTAAAAGAAACCTCTGCAGAAGCCACCAATGAATCACCAGAATAATTTATCACTAAAATAATTGTTAGCTGCAGCCATAAAAGTGAATTTAGTCAAGAATATTTAAGGGACTATAATGATATGCCACACATCTCAGATTTTTATTTTATATATAAATAAAAAACTCAAAAACTATGTGTCGTTTTCTTTTTCTTTACACTCTTTGGTTCAGCAAATAAATTTCTATTAAAACACCATGAAGTTTGCAATTATAATGGGTCAAACTGAACCAGAGGACTTTTGGAAGGTGTTGTAAATTTAAAAAAAAAACTTAAGTAAAAGGAAAGACAAAGCCACTCAAATGCATTTGAAACATTTATTCAGGTTAGGAAATGTCATAATTAAACAATCAAAATAGACACTTGGAATATCATCTTTCAATAAATAACGGAATAAATTTTTTTGCATCTTTTCTTAAACAGAAACAACATATTTATAAGGTTTGTGCACAAGCGTCTACTAACAGAAGTGCATTCATTGTGTGTGGCAGTTTTTTGCCTGGGATTTGCAGCGGTGGACATTTCAAAGCTGTCAGTATGTAAAGGATTAGAATTACAGGCCCTTGTCTGCGACCCGTTCAGATTATCCATAGCAGCAGGATTTGCCAGAACAGAGATAAATGTCAGATAAAAAAAAAAGGAACACGCTTTGTTTGATAAAATGTGTTTTAGCTTGGCAAATAATACATTTGTGTTTCCAGGAACACTTTCTTCTGATTGTCCTTGATGGAGCTTAAAAAGTACAGAGAGGCACAAGAAAGGCTCTGGATGTGCAACACTGCAATGTTTTTCATTTAATGCTACTATGCTAAATAAAACTTTATCTCTCAATTTGAGTTAGATTACAACATATATCCTGCGAACAAGAGCCAGAGGCTAATAACTCTGTTAAATTGTCTGGGTTGATTTAAAAATAAAAAAAGACAACTTTTATATACAGTAGATGGGATGGAAAAAAAAAACAGGGTGGCACTTCTGTCATTTGGTGTCTAAGCAAAGTTTCTGCATGTTCAAGAGTTCAGAGCTCCTCAAGTATTTTCCTACAAAGGACAAGAAGTAGAAAACGGTAAAAAAACAACAACAGTGCATTTGAACAAGGAGACTAAGTGCTTCCTCCTGGTCTTCAGCTTCTTCCTGCAAACCCAACAGCCTCAGCGACATCTCAAATCGCTCCGTCCAGGTTTTCTTGTTTCCTTAGAGAGAGGTAGAGTTACCGTGAAGCTGAGGTTTTCCAAAGAGCAGTGGGATGGACGACCGCAGCAAATGTCAGCACTTTGGCGAGCCCTTGGTCCAAATGAGTATAAATCCACCGATTCCAGGGATTACTGTTAATCTTTTCTGCTCAAATGCCCCCATCTTACCACCGACAGGGGGAAAAAACAAGCCAGCTCCCTCCTTTACTGACCCTAATTACTGTAGCGTTAACGAGCAGCGGAGGTCCCCTCTGGGGTTTTTTTTTGTTTACATGATTCATGGATGTAGTCTGTGTGATTCCTGAGTCGGGTTCTGCCCGTGTGGTTTCTTGGGAGCTTTGGCAGCGTTTCCGTGGATATCACTCCCCGGATTTCCTCGGCATCCACACAACTCGTCTCTTGGCCTGATAGAAATCTGTTGGGATAAAGAGGACGACGTTTATCTCTCGCTAAACTAGAGCTGGGAAATCAATCAATGACAATTGACATCGATAGATAATAATGAATCTGATAAACATGGAATATTCGCTGAACTGCGATCAGAACCAAAGAGCATTCTGGGAGAAAAACTAGCCACTAGACCTCTCAAGGCCAGCCGAGTAAGATGGGTTGCACCAAATAACTGACTCACTCTTTGGTTACCTAGCAACCACCTGCTGAGTAACTTGTGGTTACCTAGCAACCACCTGCTGAGTAACTTGTGGTTACCTAGCAACAACCTGCTGAGTAACTTGTGGTTACCTAGCAACAACCTGCTGAGTAACTTGCCCAGCAGCAGTTTATGCTTCATAGCTGCTTAAAAGTAAATAAAAAAATACCAGTGTGGAGTGAAAACTGGATAAAACGTCACAACACCAGTTTGGCAGCAATTTAGCCATTTAAAAGGAAAAACTAATCGATAATTAGTTTTTCGACTGATGTGAAACGTTTATGTCGTGATATGTTTTTCAGCCATGTCTGACACCAACAACTATTAATTCTCTACACTGATAGATGAGGACCGACCTGTGATGTTTGTCTGTTTCCTCTTCAGCGCAGCTTTGTCTCCCTTCTCCGGCATTTTCTCCAGGTCCTCCAGGTCCCACTTCTCTGGCGTCTGAGGGATGTTCTCCTTGTCCACCCTTGCTGGTTTGGTCCTGCCAGCCCGTCCTGCCAGCCCCAGGCCCTCCGCCAGCACGCAGGACCTGTAGAGCAGTGGCACCCTGGTTTCTGGGATGCCCTCCCACTTGAAGTCGCTGCTCTCCAGGGGCTTGTCCGACTTGAAGTCAAAGCCCCATCGTTTGGACGCTTCGTTCAGGTCTTTGCGCAGCGCTGCCTGGTACTCCACCTGCAGCTGGTCCTGGTCCACAGGGCCGAACAGGCTCCTGCAGGCCCGTCTGTTCCCCCCTAGGGAGCTCAGCATCGACTTGTGAGGAGCCATGATTCTGCACTGAAAGAAAAACACAACAGGTCTCTGGTTAATTTTAAAGTTACAACTATTTGGATAATTTCTCGAAAAACCCTCTTTAAAGATGAACTCATCTATTTTACTCATCTATTTTAATGTAAAATTGAATCCTTACACAAGCAACCAATAAAAAATTAAAGTCATAGAGTTCACAAACATAAAGTGAGAGCCCAGCTCACCATCTTCCTGCCTTGCTTAACGCCTCCTGTGTGAAGAAGCAGCCTGACTGCAGCGCTGCTTTTAACAAGGCAGGCAGCCGTCAGTGACTCACCGCCCCTCCTCTCTCTGGCTCTTGGTACATGCCTGGACATAATCTGGTGGACATGTAGGAACAAATCTACCGTGGGGTCTCAGCAGCCACAAGGTGGCAGTGTAACGCCTTCCTGAGGTCAAACCTGTGCAAGGATCTATTTTTGAGATCTGCACAATGACTTGCTAGAGCAGAGCCTGATATAAATGACTCCACACTAATCAAGCAAAGAGCAAACAAGTTCCTACCAGTTCATACTAATTTTGCTTTCCAATAAATTTAAAATAAATCTGCCCCAGGCTACCGTGGCTTTCCAGTTACTGCATACTGAGGGGAAATTATTATAATGAAATGGAAATAATTTGACATCTGATGAGGCAGATAACCTCTTGCTATGAGGTGAAGGCATGTTAACTTCTGCAGCCTTAAAAAATGAATAGGATTTCATTTTGATAGGTTTTGTGATTTAAAGGTGTATTATGCAAAATTCACTTTTTGCACATTTGTCAATTTGGATCTCAACTGTTAAAAAAAAAAACAGTCCAAGCGCTTAAAAAAAACAGGAAAAAAAAACATTTTTTTGCAAGGAGTTCATGTTTTTTGGTGTCTGGAAAATGAGTTGCTTCAAAAACTTTCTGATTATTAAGTCACAATCGACAGGCACTGCGTTGTTACCCAGCAACCCCAGCACATTTGGTCAGCTGCTTTTACTGCTGTATGCAGCGCACAATGGCTGCTGGAAAAGACAAGTGTTTTGCTCTTGGCTAACCATTCAGAAACCACTTGCTGCATTCTTGTTGGTTGTGCAGGAGGCTCGACTTCTGCTTTTCAAGATGGATGGCTGTATTCTGCGCGGGCTTTTTTGCAGTCATTTTCACATTCAGGAAATTCGTATTAGATGTTATTCAGACACAATTTGATGATTATTGAAACAGAAAAATAGGTTGGAGGCACCAACAAAATTCTTGCATGAAATATGTACTAAAGTGAGCTTATAAAATTTTCCAGTCAGAATTGTACGTATTTTTTACTGTCCTACTTTTTTTAATAGTAAATAACACTCACTGGAAAGGCTTTATATTCTCTGCTCTTGGTATGCATTTCACAGAGGAAGGTTTATGAGGGCGCACCGCCTCGAAAGACTATCTTCTATGTAAATACCCATCACCTTCTCAGTGAATAACCGCAACACTTCAAATGTGACAAAGGTTTGAAGGCTAATAATGTAGTCTCTACTTAAACTGCCGTGATGTTCTTGAAACAGAAATTTTTTAGGTCAAAAGAAGACCAGTTAGGTCTTAGGACCAAAATGGCTTCAACTAATCTGGATTTAGAGTGGACCACCGATATTCACGGTCCACTGTAAATCGAGCTGCTTTTTCTTTAGAGTATTTTAGATAAACTCTATGAACTGCAAACAGTTGGGGATCCACTGTATGCTAACAGAAGACACTGAGACATAACACATTTGATAAAACCTACATTTTGGAATCCTAATCAATCCCTTGAAGGTTCATCTGGAGGATACTGAATGGGTTACTGGGATTTTCAAAACCCTTTAGGTATGTCTACTTGTAATACATCTAATGAATCCACCAACCACCAAGGGCACTGATGACTAATTGGCTGCAATTAGAAGTCTGACTGACTTCCTTCACCACCCACTGTTACATAATTGGGGGGTCGTCAGTGCAAAGGTCAGAAAATGACCTCCAATTAGGAGAAAATCTGAAATAAAAGTGACTCTGAGCATTTAAATAAAAGTTTCTCTGTTTTGGGAGGAGTTCCTCTTCTATATTTGGTGAAGTACACTGCTGAAGGAGAATGAATGAACAGCACTGTGACCCAGCTTTGCTCCCGTCTCCACCCTATCCCGGCACTGGACGTCAGACTGGGAGGAGACACTCCAACCCAGAGTGGGATTATTCACTGGACGTCAGACTGGGAGGAGGCGCTCCAACCCAGAGTGGAATGATTCAAGCAGTGGCGGGAAGCAGGAGAGGAAACCTGCCCATTTTCTATCTCCTGCTCCACGTGAGTCTGCAGCTCGTGTCCAGCAGTCAAATCTGGGCTGTCACTTTCTGCAGGGCAGGAGGAACCACACAACTCTGGCACGTGTGTAAAAATAACCCAACAACAGGCCCAGGTGACCTCTGAAGCTTGTAGATGGAAAATCTGACTGAGAAAACTAGATTTATATCAGCTAGTCACAATGGAGAAGATGAATCTTGAATGAATGGGACAAGTGATTCAAACCTTATATGTCTTGGGGTTGTTTTTTTTTGTTTTGTTTTTTAAAAAAAAAAAGATAAATTAAGAAACTTTTAGATACTGAAACCTTCTACAGAGCTCCGTTTTGTGTTTTCTCCAGTCTGATAAAAAGCTAAAGTTATTTTTACTTACATGTTGATTCAAATGAAGCCCAATTCTTCTTCTGCGGTATCAAGTCAGTCTGTCTGTCCACCTCTTTGTTGTCCTCGACTCACAGCTTCACAACAATGACGATGAAGTTGGTTTTGTCGTCCAATCCACTCTCTCCACAAATCACACGTAAAACGTTACGGTCTCCTGCGAGTTTCTCCCAGATTTCCCACAGACTCAACCTTTATTGACTGCCGTGGAGTGGGAAGACCCTCCTCCAGAGGAGGTGGGGTCTGCTGTGCGCACACACGTGGCCGCGGTCCAGTAAAAACACGAGCTACACGAGTTACACGTGAACGTTTGGCTCAGAAAGTGGGAGGAAATTCCTGCTCAGGAGGTTCGGATCCCGCAGCGGCTCCTTCCCTCAGCGCTTCCTCCACCCCGCGACTGAGCGCAGTAACCTGGATACAGAAATACACACACACACACACACACGTACACACGCACACGTGTGCACGTACGCACGCACGCACTCTGGGTTTATTTCTCTTTCTGTAATATTCTAGGTTTTTTCTTTTTGTTTCACTTAACTGAAAGAATAACTATGCAAAAGAAAGTAAAAGTTCTCCTAACTGTTGCGACGGGCTTTAGAAACTTCACTGTCCAGAGTCTCGCAGAAGTATTTATACCTCATAATCTTTTTATGTGACGTTACAACCACAAACTTAAAATTATTTTATTTTTTTGGTGGGGAAGAGGGTTGTTATAGACAAAGTAGTGAAAATATATTAAAAGATACGGGCAAAAAATGTCGCTTCCTGTTCCTTTTGAAGAATAAAAACAGATACAAACATCAGGTGGATAAGCATTGTTTGTTTCCTGCTGCACAGTGTTCTGCATGTAGTCCAGAATGATAATTATTTAATTTGTAGGTGTGTCACACTGCATAATTTGATCTGTATTGCTGATACAAATACTGATATTCTGACCTTTCTGTTCTTTGTGGTTTTTCCTTTGAATTATTTTGTTCTAATCTACAACAGAATTGAAATCAAGCTTACAGATGCCTACAAAATACTTTAATGACACATTATTAACATAATTTGCATGCATTTTTCTTAAATAAAGTGCAAAAAAGAGAAATAATCACTGGAGAGCGAATTGAAACAAAATCTCTTTTGAAGTAGAGTTAAGAAACTACAACACAAAAATAAAACTGAATTTATCGAACTTACCTTGCTAGTATCAATTCAGTACTGTTACCAACTTGGTATCAATATATCCATCCATCCATCCATTTTCTTTGCACCCTTGTCCCTTGGAGGGGTCGGGAGGGTTGCTGGTGCCTATCTCCAGCTACGTTCCGGGCGAGAGGCGGGGTGCGCCTGGACAGGTCACCAGTCTGTCGCAGGGCAACACAGAGACATACAGGACAAACAACCAGGCACACCTAGGGACAATTTGGAGAGACCAATTAACCTNGAGGAAACCGGAGTACCCGGAGAAAACCCACGCATGCACAGGGAGAACATGCAAACTCCATGCAGAAAGGCCGGGGCCGGAAATCGAACCCAGAACCTTCTTGTTGCAAGGCAACAGCTCTACCAACTGCGCCACTGTGCAGCCAAGCTGTTAATCCAGAAGTCAAATGTATTTCATGTTATATTTGATATATTTAGTATTTTTATAGCAACTAATGGTAACATAGTTGCTGGTTTGTGCTATGAAATGGCTATATGTGCCTGGAAAACACAACACTGGCCCTTTAAGACAGCATCACCGCTCAACCAGTCTGAGAACAGTTGTGATGCATCAAAGCCCTTTAAAAGCAACAGATCTGGAGAAGAAAACAGGTTTAAATTAATATGATGACACCGATTTGAAGAATGGTTCTGTGGACAACTATTTGAAGAAAATTGCCTGCAAAATCCCTAATAGCGGATAAGCACGTTCTCAATAATTATAACTGTTTTATTTATTTATTT
>CAEGAF010153703.1:0-33037 GCA_903067075.1 Micropoecilia bifurca
CATTTCCTGAGAGGGAGGAGAGATGTATTTTGGATTTTGTTTGGGCACAGATTGTTTTTGTTTCTAGTTTTGCTTGAGTTAATTGTATCTGTGAAGACATTTTTTGTTAGGAATATTGTTTGGTGCAAATGTTTATTCTTTCTTTTTGGGAAATGTAAAGGTCTCCACCCCTGTAATCTTTGAAGGAACCAATCCTTTATAAACCAGCTGATTGAGATGAGTTGGAGAGTTGTTCTTCCCTCTTCCTGTTGTGAGATGCCATGTTGGATGCTTGACACTGAACTAACCAAAGATAAAAGAAAAATATTGAGTACTCGACTCCTGCTGGCTCCAGTCTGCTCTTTTCTCCTGGGTCGCAAACTAACACCTGTCAAAAATATTCCACAGCAAATGTGTGCCATAATCAAAGCTAAAGTATATCTATGTGGGTGTGATCTGTTTTAAAGCCAAACTGTGAAAAAAATTTGTATGACTGTCTGGAAAATACGGTGGATCTTCTCCAGCTGCTGTCTATTTTGAGTGAGATCATCCCACCCAATAATAATAATCAAATCTTCCAACAACCTTTCAAGCTGCTGGAACAACTCAAAGTCTTGAAAGCTGTGGTGTCTACTGCAGACGAAAAAAAAGAAAAACACATTATTATAGTAATGTGCTTTTTTCCCCCAGAATGACTCCTGATATTCCTGACTCTACAGCCAGAGAAGTCTATCTGTTTCTGTTTGTCTTATCTCATGACATTTCTGGCAGCTAGAGACCAGAGCCACCCCGTCAGCTTCACAACAAGAAAGGAGAACTTGTGTGACTAATGCTGGCCAGAGGCCTCATGTTCAACAGTCTTATCAGCTGTAACATTGACTGCTAAGCTTCTGGTACAGCTGATTGATTAAGTGGTGCAATCAGTGGTGCATCAAGCTGCCTTAGAATTTAATTAAAGCCCCGTTCAGACAAGCGCTGCTTTCCAAAAATCAGAGTAAAACAGAGCATGTCAGTGTCAGGTCTGGATTGTTCTCCTGCCACATATTTAACACATTCACAGAGTTTGTTGAGGTGATGCAGACATAATTTTTAATCAGCCATCAAACCATAGCTGTTTGTGGGTTTTTTTTAGTGGGTTTCTAACAAAAATTGAAGTGTTAAGAGTGATGGGTAAGGAAGCTTATTTTTCTGCCCCAGTTAAAACCTTAGAAAATGAGATTCCACTCACTGATGTCTTCAGGGATATTTTCATTTCTATAGAAAGGGATTCAGTTTGTTTTACATCTGAGGACAAAATATTGTTATTGTTTTGTTCTCAGACAGACAACCCTACAAGAGTAGGATTAATAATTTAAAAATCAGATTCACATAACCATTTTGTTAGCATACCACCAAGCCAACACTGATTAAATTCCAAACAGCACACAGAACAAAAGAGACTGGTAATAATCGCATAATCCATAGCACTGGCCCATTGACATTGTGTGGTCCTAGGGACTAGGAGTTCCCCTCAGCTGAAATCTATGTAATGTCAAGGAGATGGAACAGAATGAGTGGAGCAGTGTTCTTCCTCTTTTCCTGCAACAACTGCTGCATGGGGTGACAATCTGTGTGAACATCTTGATCTTGTTGGCCGAGTAAAAGACTGCATCTTTGAAAAGGAATCTTGGATAGAAGTTAAAGTACAGTCTGTCTGCGTATCCGAAGACAGTATGTTGGCTAAAAATAAGATCATCACCTGAAATTGTCTGTCTGAGCTCCTGCAGAAAGAATCTGAGAATATATTCTCCAAGAAGTCAAGTCTCTCCTCTCATTAGACATCATGAATCCTCACGCCAGCCAGCAAGCGGAGAGCAGTCATCATGTCTCTCTGTCCAGTCGACATTATTAACCCTACATGATTCACTGAATTGAAGCATCAAATGAGCTCTGGGAATTCTTATCAGCCAGGCAAAACAATATGTGTTTATTTTGTCATACAATTTTTCGAAGATCTAAAAATAGATTTTTTTTAAAGTAAATATATGTCAGTGAACACTCAAGTTATCCTCCAGCATTTACGTATTCTCTGTTTTCATATGTTTTAATTTTTCATGGTGTTCACTGAGCCATTTTTCCCCTCCATTATCATTATCTAATAGCCACATCAGTGGAGCATTAATCAACATTTTCCGATTCTTTTCTGACAAGGCAGACCATTTTCCCAAACACTGCAAGCACATAGCCATCTTTGTTCTCATACTATATTAGCTGGTGGGTAAAATTTGACACCTTGGAAAGTGGAATGAAAACAAAATTACGAAACTGCTGGAAATGGATCAACAAAGGTACAGTGGGTGGCTTTGTAGAAGATTGAATTTAAATGGCCTGGCACTCAACAGTGGTGATGGAGAGGAGAGAAAAAAAGCCTGGGAAAGAGTCTATAAAGCTAAAATTCATCAGGTGTATCCGTTTCTACGGAGCAAACAGTGCTTCCAGCTCAATCTGGCACAAGATGGAGAGCAGAAAATTGGAAAAGCTTGTCAAAGATGCGAAGAGAAATGTATCCATCTCTCTTGCTGTCAGCTTCCTTTCCTCTACCCAGACAGGTAATATTAGATACCAAATGGGGAATATGGCATTTGTGATAGCGATCCTCTGATCACTTCTACTAGACTAGAGTCAGTCCTAGAAAAAGCTTTTTATAGAGAAAAATTGAAAATGAAAGTTGGGCCAATAAGAAGAGAAAAAGGTCAGTGTGGGAAAAGAAAAATATATTTTAAAATTCTTGTGCAAACCATCCCTGCTTTCTTCAGATAAATCATCCCCAATAAACTACTCTGGATACATTTTCCTTCACAATCAGATATTGAGTACTACATGCAGAACTTTTCACTTACAAAGGGCATGGTAAATCCATCCCGTCAAAGTTTCCCGCGAAAAAATCGGCTGTGATTAAGAGAGTTCTATCAAAGAGCCTTTGTGCCAATTAAAAATTCCTTCAGTGCTGCAAACAGATTATTCTGGATCTACACACTGAGTAAAGTAATCCAAGTTTCAACAACTCCAGAGGGTTTTAGTCCTTTTTAATCTGAATCCAAATGAATTCCCAAACATCTGGTGACGTCGACAAACAAAAACTGTATGCCTGTGCTGCACTGTGGCGTTAAGCGAGTCAACAGAGAAGCACTTGACACGTGAATGCAAATTCGCACATTTGTACCCATCTTCAATCAAACGGATGATTTCCATGCAAACATCACCTTTATTTGCATGACAATGAACAAACTTTATTTACTTGTTCTTTTGTTACACCACAAAAGTTTGAATGCTGCTGTAGCACATCAGCCTTTGGGCAAAATAAATATTAATGAATCAAAATATTAATATACTATGATACACAAGAGAACAAAGATAAATATAACAGAAAATAACTTTCATTGTAACATTTTGTCTGTACTGACTATACCACCAATGTGTTTGCAATGCACTCAGCTCGCCAAAGCAAAACTCCAGACTTATGTGGATTGAGCTCCACTTCAGATCTCATACACCAGATCTGAGATCCTACTTTATAATCACAAACGCTCAAATTGGTATAACTCTGATGCAATAGAAAATAAAGACTATAAAAAGCAACTTCAGACTTCATATTTCATTGAATGAACTTCTTTTTTAATACTTCTGCTCTGGAAGTAAAGGTTAAAACATTAACTTTGCTGTCTGTGGCATTCATGGCAAATATTAAGCAGTTATTAATGGATACTGGGCATGTTCATTCTGGTCATTGCCATCTTTTTATGAAGGAGAATCTTAACTCATATTTGTCATCTGTTATGCGAGGAGGAAAACTGCTGAATTCAAAAGGAGCGTGATAGAAGTGTTTTAAAATGTTTCCTTGGAAGAATAATTGTTACAGTCACATTTCTTCTATTGCTGTCATCGTATCAGACAAACTGTTTAACTTTGTTGGATTTTAAAAAATCAAAAGGTATTTTTTTATTCTAAATAGATCTGAAAAGCTCATCATCCACAAAACAGTTGTGTGAGGGAATCCATGATATTCCTGTCCCCAGCAATGCTCTCATTTCTAGGGATCTTGAGACATTCAAGGGTAAAAGTCATATAAAGTTCCTTAAGTAGGTCTGGGAGTGTGTGGAAGGCCTCAAAAAGGAGGGATCCAAGAGCCATCCTGATCAAATGCCTAGGCCATGTCTACAAATTCATTTTGATATGGAAGTGCAGCTGCTCTACTCTGAGATTCCCTTAGATGACGGTTCCTACCAGGCTGAATCACCCGGGATAGGTCTGGGACCTTCTTTCAGTGACGATCAATATCTTATGACCACAGGTGAGGAATGTGGTTGAACTAGTATTAAGTGTCATGTTTTGGCTCTTTTTTCACAACTGCAGACTGAAGTGACCTGTGCTCTGGTGCCGCATGCAACAATGTTTACTAAACTTCTCAAAAAATTCGGGGGAAAGCTATTTAATGTGGTGATAAAGTCATGCTTGCTACAATAGGTGTACAACAAGGCAATACAGAAACATTATTTTACCGCTTTTCATGGCCTTCAAATGAAAACAGGAGGCACAACAGCATGACACGGGTATTTTTATCATGACGTCTCAATTTTACAACACCCAGGACATGTTTGGTTTCAGGTAGTCAAATCGTACTTTTTAGAGCTTCTTCTAAAACCAGTAGCAATTTAATACATTACAGCGAACAAAAAATTGTAAGAACAAATATAAGTTGCTTAAAATACAAAACATTTTTGTACACCTCAGTGAATGCATTTAGTACTAGTTGAAGTCCAATGCTCCATCCTTACTTGATGGTGATATGACTAGGCAGCTATTATCCACATCTACTCTGAACACTTCATTTCTGTCACCAAGTACTCAGACAACCAAAGTTAGTCTGGAACTTAGCCCCCCTCTTGTTTACAACCATGCTCCGACGGCTCTCTTAAACTGATAAGAAGTAGATGATACACAGAGCATTGCAGTGATGAAGTCTTTGCTTTGTGAGGGATAGTTACGGTAATTTCAGTGCCTTTCAAAGACTCCACATCGACAGAAGTAATGGTATCAAAGCTGACAGCCTGTGCACAGACCACGGGTTAATGCACTCTGGCTTGAGATCAGCATTAAGCAATGACATTGCTGTCTTTCCTTTTTCTAGCAACACTAACGCTTATCAAAGTGACTAGTTTAGTAGAGCCCGAAGGAAAAGACTGCAATGAATAGATGTCTTTGCCTTTTTCAGCTTTCAATATACACTAGTATTTTCAAATTTTCATGGTAAATAGACCATGTAATAAGTGTTTATACGCTGAAGCAGAGGACGTGTTGCATAGAAATGCAAAATTTTTGGCCAATGTTTTAAAATTAGTCAAACATAGTTTGTCAGTGATCTGTTCTGTTTGTTTTGTAGATTTTGTCAAGACAAATTGTAGATTTTGTCAAGACAAAATCTACAATCCCCCAAACAAGCATCCACAATCACCTGTCTGTAAAGACATATCATGGGACAAAAGTAAACCAAATTTATTTTTTATCTAGATTCATTTGTACTTTTCTTGTTGTTTTTCACTTATCCACACATTTTTAATACAAATTCTTCTAATAAGGTGTTTGCTTGAATTTTGTATGTCTGCAACAAACATCTGAATCATTAGTGAGAAATTTTATTTAAAATGTTCTAAAATACGAGTTTTTAAGAACAATTGGCTGGCTTAACATAGGTGGGTTTTCATGGCCCATCGACTGAACAATACTGTTATTTAAGTACATTTTTGCTATAAAAGGTCAGACTTCAATTGGCTGGTGTCACATCTGTGGTAGGTCATGCCATGACTGTTTGACTAATACCTTCTAATGAGTTCAGTTTCTCATGGGACTCCTGAATATTTGTTTTTCATTCACTCTTTATTCAGAAACGATTATCAATGTCTTGTACTTATTTTCTGAAATTGCTGTGGATTCTGCTTCACAGGCATCAGACAGAAGCAGTGATATTTAGATAAAATGTCTTTACCTCGCATGATAAAATAACCGGAAGTGTATTTAAGCATGCAGATACATTTTCATCAAAATCCTCCAACCTTAATGGAATCCAAAATGAAACAAATTCCTGAGTGTGGAATTCATTTTATCTAAATATACCTCACATCAGATAACCAAAGCTGTCCTGTCTTCCTATTCATAATTCAGTTACACCTTTGCCATCCTCCTATGACTCCAGCTGCTGCCTGCAGACATTTGGGTTGGTAACAATGGTAACTAAACCAATATGGTAGCTAAACTAACTCAGTTTAGTTACAATAACTTAAATGAACAATGTATTCTTCCTGACACCATTGTCACAACAACTGGACAAGTTGAAACCACTTCCTTCATCTTCTGACAGAATCTGCATGACTGGAGATGTTTTTATTTACCCTGAATCAAAAAATGCGATAGAGAGTTGGAGTTCCATGCTGTAAGACTAGTTTCTCTGAAAAGAATGTGTGTGCTGTTTGCTCCTGGGAGTTTTTCCTTCTTCTGAACTGACAACCAGCAGTGATGGAAATTCTTTTTGTTTTTGCTCGTCGGTGTCAGCTCCTGCTTTGATGTGTTTAGATGCTCCACAGTAGTCACACTTGTCTACCTTCAAGCATCACTGTCTCAGGGGGAAGTGATGATATAAAATTTCTTAAATAAATTGCTCTTACATTTTAAAGGCTGAACATAAGGAGGCCTGTGCCCTGTCATGGCAGTAAAAAGGCTGCAGTTAATCTGCACAGCCTGAGGAGGTATTTTGCATTCCTCTGTCCAAATGGTGCCCACAGTGGGTCTAATGCTGCTTTGTGACAGTCATGAGAATGCTGCTGAAGTCGTTCATGAGGAAAACACTAAATGAAACCGTACAAATTGTGCCAAGAAAATAATTCATGCCAAAATTGTCTTCTTACATTTCTCCTTCGGGGTACATATGTATATTTTTACACATGATCCATACTGAAAGACTAAGAGAACATATAGAATACCCTTGGCATGCTGGTCTATAAACAACCATCTAACAGGATATATTACTACAATACCATAAATAGCCCAGAGGAATATTAGTAAATCTGGGCTCAAGGCAAAACAGCAGCTTCAACTTTTTTGCTTATTTTATATTTAGTTTAATTTCACTGAAGTCCGTATGCACTTTCAGTGCCTGACAGCAACCACAAAACTACAGACATTTAGGTGGTTTTGTAAGAAATATTTTTTTGCACAACCAGACAGTATTTTACCCCCACTTTGTTTCAGTTTTCTACTGCTGCTGTAAGGTCATCCTGCTCTCTGTGTGTTGTCATCACTCTGTAAAAAAAGAAGAGCTGAACAATTGCAGGAAGACATAACATACTGCACAGTTACACACAGTTGAAGTATTAAGGTATGTGCAATGCAAGTGCAGTGGTAGAAATAAAATAGATTATAATTTATTGTAGAAGATAATATTCTGGAAATGAACACTGTTATTTCACAGTGTTATGTCAGGTTATGCAATACACACAATCAATGACTGATCAGAGATGGAGTCTGCCTCCAAAAACTGGAAATTATCCACAAATGTATTGTTTATTAAGATGTTTTCCTTTGTGCTTTGATAGTGACATCTGATATGCAAATCAAGAACAACTCATGCATGCTGACCTCTACACCTCAACTTGCTCCTTAACATTACCATTAGTTCCCAACAGTTGTCTTGCTCATTAGCTGCCTATGATATGCAGAGCGGCTTCTCTTTCACACTGGGGCTCAGTTTCAGCAGAATAGGTGATGGATGAACTGAGTTAACAACCTAACCTGTGCAGATCATTATGGCCATCCCATAATAAAAAGCACATTATTTCTGATTCGACTCAGCCGACTGGTCTTGTTCTGATAGATGGACTCAGGCCTATATAAAGTTTTGGCAACTAGACAGGGGGCAGGAAATTGAAATAGCCATGGAGAACTTTGTCATTAGCTAACAGTTCAAGACAAAGTTCAAAACACTTTAGAATTAAGCACTATGACAAAAAAAGACTTATTAGTGACAAAGGGGTATTAATAGGAGTCCAAATGGTTTTCAGTCTGACGATAGGGCAATGAGTCTTCTAAATGACAAAATGGGCTCTTGACGAGACTGGATAATGGCAGCATATATAAGATGTATTTAACAAATGGAGACTATCAATATTTCAAAATGAATATGTTGATTATCAAAATTAAAGTCTCTTCAAGTGAAATTATGTTACAGTTGGTGAAAGAAGACAAATAATTAGCTCAGTTGTTTAAAAAAAAAGTCAAGGACAAGTAAAAGATTTCTTTGTTGTGATTAACAAGAGTTAGCGAGAAGGAGGCATTCAGCTAAAAGTGATAATTATATTGTTCAAAGCACTTACAAGCCACTTTTTTTTTTTTACAATTTTTCATTTGTGGCTAAAGCAAAAAATGTCTGCAATGATGGGATAGATGTCTCATAGACTGGCAGGTTGTGTCACTGCCTTCTATTGAAACAGCAAAAAAAAAAAACTTGGCAGACAGATCAATCCTAATAAAGAGGCTGTGAGCATCCTGCTGTTTATCAGCCCAGCATTCACCTAGGGATTCAGACCACCCAGGCGAGACAAACTCTTCCAATTGGATTTCATTTAGTCTCATGTTAGGATAATATAGAGCTAAAATGAATGAGGACAAAATTCAGCAAAAGTGAGAAATGAACAGCTATGGCATGGTAGGTGAAAAACTAAAAGAAATAATTATTTTGTGGTTATTCAACATAATAGAAACACATTATATGGCAACATCAAATCAAGTTTATATGAGTCAGAATATAAAAAAAAAACAGTGCTAAATAACTTCTACTGGACATGTGAAGAATGACAATGTCATATACTAAGTATTCTTGATAAATTTACATTGCTTAAAATAGTTACTAGAAACAAGTTGTTAACAATTGATTGTTTAACTGATTAACTGCAAATACCTAGAAAAGCAGTCTCTCCAGTAACGTTTGCTCAAAAGAATTTTTAAAGAAAGAGCGACTCAAATCCTGATGATCATTTTGACCCACATGACAAGTTTCAACTCCACTGCTTTCGCAAATACCAAGCCATCTAATGTGTGTTGAATACTGGATAAGGAAATGTTGGCAGTCTTTTGAAAATCTCTCATAAAGTCTGTACACTCTACAGGGAACACAGACACTACTGTTAATTATGCTCTCTCTGTGCTAGTCATCCATCCGTCCCTTATCCAACACGACCCTGTACAGGTCGCCAGTTTATCGCTGGCCTTTGCTGGTCATGCTTACTGTTAATGTAAAATGCTAAAGACTGATTTAAAAACTGCAAACAAGATAATCTTATAATCCTTGTTTTGAAAATGTTTTAATTGAGATCATTAGTGTACAGTACAAGGCACAATATGCCTGCAGCCTGCACAGGTTTGGTAACAAAAAGAGGAAGAAAATACAAACTTCCTTTCTCAGCCAGCAGAAACATTGTTTCAATAATTTCTCCTATCGGTTTGCAAAACAGGAACTCTAATAAATTCTAGATCATACACAAAGACAGGAAGAGCAGCCATAAGTCTTTTTGCAAAAGTAGTAGCTCTCCCATGCCAATCATTTTTAAAATGTTGCCTTAATTGCAACTGGCTTTACTTCATCTGTGTTGGGGTTGAGCTCCCCACAAAAACAGCATGATCAACAAGCTATTTCTACTAAAGAAAAGTAAAAACCTTCACTAATGATGTTTTGATTTACTGAAGCAAAGAGGATGCTCCTTATCTGCAAAAATGTAAGGTTAAATTAAACTTCAGCATTTATTAGAGCTTAGTATTTGGCTGTTCTGACCTTTTAGAAGCACCCTGAGGAAAAACCATCTGCCCTGTTTAAATACCAACTTAATCGTTTTCTTCTGAAGGATTTTTCACATGTTTGAGCCATACTGACTGGGACACTTTGAAGTCACTGAAGTCACTTTGAGTTCTTGCATGACACAATCTACACTTTATAAGTTTAAACATACTATATGTCAAGAACTTTAAATCATGTTCAGTATTCACATTGTTTTTTTAAGACTGTAACAAAGGCTTAACTGTTTACACATTTATAATAACCACAACAAAGGTGGCTGACTGACTTAATAATAATTACAATAATTACACTTGAAGATTCCTTTACTTTCTGATCAGCAGAGATATCACTGCTTGTATCTAAAAGTGATTTGGATTTCTTCTGCAAGCATTTCATCCTACTTGATATGTTGCATGGGGAGCAAAGAGGAGAAACTAAATAAAATATAGCTTTATGTGAAACATGTATATTGTATGAGCTCACAACTGCTGTCTCGTAACTGACGCTGTGAGCACTTGAACTTTAATCTCTGAGTATGTTGCTACCTACACAGTATTAAGTGATTGTAAAACAAGCATAAGCTTTGAAGAGCCATTTAACACAAAGCCACAATTGTAAAGTCAAATTCTCTTAAGAAATATAAATAATTAAGATCAGTTCAAATTATGTAAACCAATAAGCACAGCCAGACCCTGAAAATAAAACCTAACTAGCCATGAATAATATTTGTAGTTGTTGTCATTGGGTAAAATATTCTGTTGAACATGAGTAAATATTTATTTATTCCCAGTGATCCAGCTCAGTGTGTCAACCATGACTGTCCCATCAACACTATGGGAACATGGGGCTGAAGCTACATCCCATATACCTTACTAGCTGTGATCAATGTTTGATTATCAGTGCTACAATAGCAATTTAGCACACAGACGCAAAAAGGCAGTTAGGACAGCCATTCACACACATAAGCAGCTGCCCTAAAAGGTCCATGAGAGGGCATGTGAATAGTTTTACAAGCCTCAATGTTGCCTTTCAATCTAACAAACATGTTGTACCACTTATAGCAAGCATTAAAATAAAATAAGGAAATTCACAACATGTAGGAAGGACTCGTTCCCCTGCACGCCACTTTGAGAATGGCAAGTTCTATGGTTTGAATGAAGTGTGCTAAATATACTTGTGAGGTTTATCAGCGGTTAACAAGGCTCTGTTAACTGCAGTGGAAAGATAGGTGGAGGATTTTGGCCCAAAAAAGGAACCCCCTTTTTTGGCTACTATCACTGTAGTCTATAGAAGTCTAAAGTGATTTAGACTCCACCTATCTTTAACTGCAGTGGAAAGATAGGTGGAGGATTTTGGCCCAAAAAAGGAACCCCCTTTTTTGGCTACTATCACTGTAGTCTATAGAAGTCTAAAGTGATTTGTATTGAGTGGTGATCCAAATAGTCTTAGGTTTGAACATTGTCCAATAGAAAAAAATTGTTTAAAGGCTTGCGAAAATAATGAAGCTAATAACATAAACCTATTAGTGAGGAAAATGACCATTGGTCAATGAGAAAATTCTTCCAGTTTTTCCACCAATTGGTTCTAGCAAGTGTTTGGCAAGTCAATTGCAGAACAATCTGATAATTTTTCCTCATCAATCAATCGATCAATCAAACAAAATCACAATATTTTTGTTACATACATACATTGAGTAAAAGAACTTAGGTTGAGGAAATGTGCTTCGATCAGCAAGTTTTTGAACATTCTTAGCTATTTAGATTTGAATGTTATTCCAAAGAGTAGTGTTCTAAAACTCTGGCCCTTATAGACACTGCAAATTATAGCTTCGCCAATGCAAATAATACAGATTCAAAAAAGACAAATTTGTTCCTCCAAGGATGTAAGTTCACACATTTATTTAATTTAGATGTTTTGAAACAGGGTAACTTCAAAAATGGTGAGAAAACAAACTACAGAGGACTGAAGTGGAGGACAAGTAGTGTAGAGTAAAATGCCTAAGCAGAACAAATCCAGGCTTCTTTAGGGTGTTTTAAACTACAAAGCCGTTACATTATAAATAGTAGTTTCATATGAGTCATAGATGTGTCCCTGACCAACAGCTCATCCTGTAAGTGAGCCAATGGCCACCATGACAAACACTTCAAATCCCTTGATCACTTAATTCAAGTTGAGATAAAAGGTGATACTGGTGGAAACCACCATTGTTTAGCATAATTAGTCCACTTCCACGTAGTTTCCTGACCATTCTCAGAACAATTCAACAAGCCTGCAAATCTCAATATTAGCATGCCAATGTACATCATCATAATCATCATAATAGAACGCTAAAACAGAGCATCGTTCTTGTTTATTTTATTGCCTCACAGCTGGCTGTCTGTGTTCATTTGACTTGAAGCACATTAACTTGGAATTCCTTGAGGCCGTATAGTTCTGAAGACTGTATATCCTCAAAGCTTAACACCGTAACCCAGAGCTAAAATATTTATAAGTCCTGCCTTGGGATAGCTTTGAAGTGTACCATCACCGGTTGAAGTAGCTTCTGTGAAGGAAGAGGCTTCTGTAACTAAAGCTGAATTTGAATAGTAATACTGCTTTATTACTTTCCTAATTTTTCATGTGTAAGGAACTAATTCATCCAATATCTTTCAACAATTTAATAAGAAATTAATTCATTACGAGGAAGGAAAACAAAGGTTATTTGGTTATGATTGTGCACATATCCTAGTGAAAACATGCAAAAAGGTTTTTTACAGTCATGCACACATTTTGTACAACTGCTTTCAACTGCTGACTCCAAGTGCTCTTATCTAAATGAGTGTTTATAACTGGTAAACACAGCCAAGAACCACAACAAAACTTACTATAATTCCTATATATTGCAAATAAAATCCCCCTCATTGTTTAAACTGAAAATGGAATTGTGGAACATTTTGACACCAGTATGAGTATGAATAGTGTTGCACCTTCACTGCATATTCACAACTCCCCTGTGAATATGCAATAATTAAATAAAATGGATTGATAGATGTGAAGCTCAAGTGTTTTTCCCCTTTGAGACAATTCAAAACAATGTTTTAAAAATCCCTAGAAAATCATTTAGTCCTGCTTCAGACAAAGATACGGAAGTCCCTGACACGCAAAATCAGAAAATCTGAAAAAATAAGAGAAAATGGAATAACAATGTAAGGAGGTTTAGAACTAAAACATTAAATATTTTTTATTTCTGATTCAGAAAGGTTTTTCTATTTTATAGCACAAATTGTACTACAATTTATATGAATTATTTTTTCTCACCATATTTTCACTTTAGTAAATTTTTTCAATCACCATAAAAGAAAAAAAAAACTTTCTTTTACATATAAGCTAGATTAAAGAAAACCTCACAAGTTAACACCTATGCACATAGCTAAAGGCCAGCTAAAAATAATTCTTTACCAGTGCTGAAAAGAATACAAGGCAACTCAACATTTGACGATATATCTGTACAGAACAATATTTGCGGAAAAAAGAAAATGTTATATATTGTAACACAGAAGGAACATCCAATAAACCATAGCAAAAAAAAAAAGGTTCCAAGAAATTAGACAGGGGCTTTAAGCCAATTACTGAGGAATTTTCAGATTTGTTTCATACACGGTCATACGGTACAGCCATTTTGTCTTACTGATCTGAAATGAGCAGTGGCCGGAAGGTAATCCTTCGTTGGGACTAATTATCCTGAGTCTCTGGTGAGACAGCAAATTAGACTAACTCCAGAGAGCACAGAGGATCAGACCATAGCCTCCAACAACATTCCAAAAGCTCATTTATGTGACAGTGCAGTAAGAAACTACAAAACACAATTTAAAATATGTTTGAAGAATTTGGAACAAAGAGAATATCCCAAAGGACGCTTGAAAAGCAGCAGTAATAAGTGTCATTCTTACTAAGCAAATCTGACTTAATTTTTCAAATCTGCTATCTCTTCAAGCATCCAAGCTCAGATTAATTTTGGGCTTTCATTCAAACTTGATGTGTGCTTTCCTATTATTCGTGCTTCAGGGTTCAAATAAAAAGTCAAATCAACGTTGAATATTGTGTGAACTATAGTCAAAAGTTAGAAAGACTGTTTAAGTGAGCATACAGTGAATTTGGTAAGTCAATCTATAACATGGTTAAACATATATCATTGCTATTACTATATTTAAGTTTGTATCACATCATTTATCAGCAATGGTTTGAGAAATGTGTGACACATTTAGCAGTCCAAAAATATTGCCAAGTTAACTTAATGGGTGAAAGGTGATGAATATGGTTGAAATAATAATAAAAGTTGCTATTCTACATAACACAATACATTTTAATCACACAACTTATATCTTTTGTAAGGCAAGGCAGCGCAACCTTGAGATGGTGACAAAACCTAAATGAATGCTGAATTGAAAGTGTTTTTCTATGAATAAAAATAATATACAATTTGTACAACTACTATTTTTATGGTTTTGTTGACCATTCAAGAACATTTTTCTCATTTTCACCTAAACTTAGGGACATTTTTGCAGCATGTCTGACTACACAATCCAAGAAGACCCCAGGGTTTCTCCTACTTCATGCATATAGTCACTTAACAGCAATGGGTGAGTTCAGTGTCTTGCTTAAAAATTCAACATGTAAACTGCGGAAACTGAGACTCAGATCCCTGAACCTTTTACTTTGTACCCACCACTTTACCTCCTCAGCCTCTATTGCACCATGTAAATCACTTATACTTATTGTGAATTCAATACTTGAGGTCCCTCTTTTGTGTTGCAAGATCAGTATCAGATTCCACAGAAGCTTTAAATATAAAAATGATAAGCAGCACATCATAAAAATAACAGTTTAAATTGTAGCTGTATCTAAAATCACAATCTGTATTTAAGGTTAAGAAAGTTTATCATTATATGCCGATTTTGGACTGGCGACATGTCCACGCTGGACAACTTCTCTCGTTAAATGACTGCTGGAAATAGCAACCTTCCCCAACAAACTCCCACTAAGCCTCATAACCCTACAAGGAGAAGCGGGTATAGGCAAGAGATTGATAGATACTGATTTTGGCAACAAATAATCACAGAACATCATATTTATCAAAAAGGTTTGCTATCTTTAAAGATCTTTTTAGACTCTAGTGGATTTTATTTAACAGTAAATGGACAAGAAATATGTATTTTATTTAGTAAAGATTGTAAACGTCAATATAATTTATTTTTACAAAATATCTTATGAAGGGGGGGAATATATAGGTTGGTTTTTTTTCAGTAAAGTTCAACAAGAAGATATCCAAGAAAATTCATTTTCAAAGCAACTCACTATTCTTTTTGCAAGATGCATTGTTTTTTTTCCCCAAACTCAGTGAGTAATGATGACTAGGGTACCAAAATAAATGTACTTAGATATTTTTCCATTATCGAGCAGACCTCATTGAACTCCTAAGATTGGTGCAAATCTAAAAGCAGCAGTGAGCAGGTAAGCTTTATGTGCAACATTTATTTTGCTTCTAGTGAAAATCCTGCCAGAAGGTTATAGCTTCTGGACAGGTACTGTAGTGAATTTGACTAAAAAGATATGAATAGTCGCTCCAATGTTGACACCACATCTTGCCAATGCTTTTGCCAATAAATGACAACGCTTTGACTTTAAGTTGCTCATTTTTCTAACAGATAAAAAGCATCTGAAAGAACATTTGTACAAGAAATATGACAAATTTAACTAATCTCCAATATGCTGCTGGTTTAACAATTTTGCATGACAAGTTAAAACCTGAAACAGGTCAATGTGTGCCTCAGCCACTTAACTTTTAGAACACTTATGTGATTGAGGCAAAAGAAAAAGCAAAGCTGATTAGATAATGCAGAGAGTCAATGGTTAATGAAAATAAAATACTCCTCTTTTCGCTCCCCTTATTCATGTTTGGAGCAGGTTGCAAACTCTCCTGCTGAGGGTGATGCTATGCAAGCTAAATCCTAGCTTATCAAGTTTCTTTAATAAAAAAGAAACTTGTGCAACATTTGCAGTGAGTAGCACAGTGAAACAAAAAACAGTGCTGGCCGGATATTAAGGACAAACTGTGATAAACACAGTGTGATATTTCATGCCCCCTTTCTTTGTGCACCTCGTGATCATATCTTTAGCAGGAAAGGTTGCCATCTGCTTTGTGTAAATTAAAAGATTAAAAACACTAACACTATATACCACCTAATGCTTAAAAAACTTTTCAATATTTTAGAAACATGCATCCAAGCTGACCGTACTTTGACCAGAAAATGACAGCTTTTATATGGATTGTATATATGAAGTCTCATAATGTAACACCATGCTGC
Organism: Micropoecilia bifurca; assembly: GCA_903067075.1. Classification (NCBI taxonomy): domain Eukaryota; kingdom Metazoa; phylum Chordata; class Actinopteri; order Cyprinodontiformes; family Poeciliidae; genus Micropoecilia; species Micropoecilia bifurca. The sequence goes on from CAEGAF010153703.1 coordinate 16,183, forward strand.
AATTACATGGCCTGAACACATACAAGCTCGAAAGAGAGTTATAATCATGACTTTTCCACCCACATCAACCTCAGGAGAACGGTCACAGTTTCAGCTTGAGCTACAAGCTGTTCACAGAGTCTTGCAGCGCTTTTATTTGGCAGGTTTCTTCTGGATATCACAGGGTCGTGGAGCCACTGCAGTAGAATATTGCAAGAATAATTAAATAAAAAAATAAATAACATAAAAACTAAAGTCGAGCAAAATAATTCCTCAGCACTAGAAGCTAACACACTGCCTAACTGTCCAGCATGAGTTATACGAAAGCCCGAAGTATTGTTCTAAATTTCCCCTCCAAAAAAAATCTTCTTCCTGAGAACATCATACACTCATACACACCCGCACACTTAAAGACTGTTGCTCATTGCTCAACTATGATTAAGAATTCAGCCGAAAAGTAGGTTAAGCCCATATGTTGACAGCGAACATAAGAACACAAGAGTTAGCGTATATGTTGGGAAAAGTATAGGAGTGCAGATCTACTTATATCTACTTGAAGTACTTCCAGTATTCTCAAGACATACACTAACTCTTGTGCTCTTATGTTCGCTGGGTTGTATGTTTTCTGTTGTAAGCTGGGCTTTGTTCTGTAAAGATATGACATCTCAATGTCCTTTAATCTGTACGTCAACTAATTCTTGTGGAAATATATACACAGATGGAAAATTATGTCCTTACCAACACCATGTAAATTTTGTTGCTATGGGACTTGTCATAGAAAAAAAGAACCGGGAAAACAAAGAGAACATATGATTAGCTTTGATTGATTTTATCAGAAGTTCTGAGAGTAGAAATGCTCATTTGACTAAATTCTTCTAAATTATTACTGTCAAGTGTGAGATGATTTTTATTTAATCGTGCACAATCATTAATACATTCAAAAACACAAGAAGCAGATTTGAACAATGCACTCATTAGCTACTTCATTAACTAAACCTTGCTAGTAGGAGGGTTAGAAGCATTTTCCTTTTCAAAATGACCTTAATTTGGGAATTTTAGCGGACAGAAAACACGGTCACTGGACAGTGAATTGTACAGTGTTCAGTGACAGTGTTTTCTGTCTGCTAAAATTCCAATCTTTCTTAGAATTTGTTGTCAGACAGGGTTATGAATAATCACCTTAAATGTTAGAGCTCAGAGAAATATCTGCAAGTTTTACATCCTCATATGTTGTGACGTTTTTACCATTTCCTTCTCTTTGGTACATTTTTTTTATTACTCGTCAACTGGCATATTCTTGTTACATTTCACATCCCTGCTTTACCCTCTGATCAACTACTGCACAAGAATCTGCTCTTTGATCAGTAAGAAAATCTGACACATAAGCACATCTTTCTCTCGTTTCAAACATGATTGATCAAATGTGCAACACAGTGTGATTGGCCTCTGCTGTTTTTGCTTTCTGGATCTGTCCTGTCAACACAGCAGCAGGCGTGTGAAGGCTCAGGAAATTCACACCAAAACTCGAGTCATTATAGTAACTTCTGGAAGCTTGGTAGAGGTTATCAAAGTACAGTTGGGCTCAGATTTCACAAGAAACAAGGGAAGCAACTAACTATCATTGCAATTTTAATGTTTATTTTGGAGTCCATTGTTATATATATATATATATACATTTATATATGCAACAAGAATTTAAAAAGGAAATTTGAATACCGCAGAAAATTCAGTTTACAGACCAAAGTAGCTGATTTTGAGAAGGTGAACAGGTGCACATCCAGTGCATTTTAGACAATCATAAACTCAGTGTTATTACGGCTTGAAATATTTTGCACATCTGAGTAAGAAAGGAGTTCAAGTCATGTAATCATGTCATCATACACAGCAGTAATTGCTGAATTGGGTCATTATATTTCATTATACTTTTTTTGCCAACTAGAAAGTGTATTCAGAGGGAGAAATATATAAGATAGCTGTATGTAGAACAAACACAGAGTTAAACACAAATAGAGAATATGGGAAGCAAAATAAATGCAATAAAAAACTGTTTGTAGGGCTGAGTCTTTTACAAGAGCAGCTTATCCACACATTCGCTCTGTGGATAAGCTGACACAGACCACAGAAACCTGAAGCTTTAATGAAAGTGTCTGAGGAGCAGGAAAAGGTTTCATTAAAACCATATTGCAGGGCACCATCAATTCATCTTTGCAGCCTTCACATACAAATACAAACACATACACACACGTGCAAAATCCAACAATCCCTAGACCTGCCCTGTCCTCCTCCATTTCCAGGAGTTTCTTTCATCTGTCCTGATCTGAAAGGCAAGGAAATTATTTTAGGTGACACCTGGCAGATGTGTTCTGATAACCTGAAGGGGATTTTCTCTTTTTCATATATTACACGTTGAAAAAAATCTGACACCTCCTATGGCGTTAAAGTCTAAAACATTTTTCACAGAAGAAAACTAGATAGTTTCATTCAGGGATTAATGCATGGTGACAGCAGCTTCAAATAATAAAAAGTGTGTCTTGATTTAAAACAAAACCACAATTATTGTTAATACAAATCACTAGACACCACAAACCAGAGAAGAGGGTCTTTGGAATCACCGGAAACAGAGCAAGAAGGCAGATTAAAAAGAAAAGGTTGACTGTAGGATTAAGACGGAACGATACTGCAGAGGACAGATACAAGAATGTCTGGTGTTGGTGCTGAGATAACTCTGAGGTCTTGGCTGATAGATGAGAACAACTTCAAGGTCAGTTCAGGAGCAGCCGTGACAAGATGATTGTTTTTATTGTGTAGCTCCAAGTGTTGGTCTTTTACACTCATCCCAGTCAATACACTCAATGAACAGGGTGGTTGTATGCCATAGAAACATTCAACTAAATGTCTAACCGCAAAAAGAAAAGTGCAGACTCAAACGAGATTCCCTTGAAGTTAAAAAAAAATCATCAAATAAAGATGGACTAAAATCAAAAGAGGAGACAGAATAAATGAGCTTGAAAAAAAAAAACTGCTTACTCCAAGGCCCGACACCACAAGAAGTTTTCATTTGAAACACTAAATGTCTTACATTCAAGAGCAAAACTGTTCCATTTATTTTTCTTTAGCAGTTAGGCCAAATAAAATGCTGCCTTTCACATTAATCTGCTAAACTCACCAGCACTTCCCTCAATTATTTCTGAACACATTTAACCTTCAATTGCACTATTTCTACTTTTGACAAAAAACATTCACAACCACTGAGACACTCACCCCTGCAACAAGAGGTCAAGATATGCTATAAAAAAAGTTGACAGGACAAAAGCCATGGTTAAGGATTATGCCAAAACTACCAAAAGTTAAGTTTTTTTAACAATTTACTCAATTAAATAATCACATACACCAGGAATGGTACAAAACAAAGTAAAAGTGGAAACAATGACAATAGCTTGCCAAAAACTTTAAACATGGAAAATGGGTTGTTACGAGGGATTCTCCGGTCAGGTTGTCTGTGGCCGATTCCGATACCAGCCATCCATGAGGCTGATCTCTGCCGATCACCAATCACTGCCCATCGCCTGGAATGGCTGTTAATTTTTTGCTTTAGAGAAATTATACTGTTGTCTGGCAAAATGTAAAAATTGTTTGTCAATAAATTCACCTAATTTAGACATAATAAGACATTTGTATACATATCTAAAATCTTTTTTATCTTAAGTTACATGCTGCAGCTTTAAGCAACTGTTCTGTGTGAAAGTTTACTATCTGGTGGAGGTTGAATGGCGCTAAATGTGTGAAATATTACTACCAGTAGCGCATAGCGGCAGTCCAAGGGCAAGAGTAGATCCCAGCGTCTTACACGCCCAGCTCAAAAACTTGAATTATTTTTCCGGTTATTTGTTTAGCTTTCTGCTAATCCTGGTGAGTGTTGGTAGTTGTGAGCTGCTTTACCTGCAGTGCCGGATGGCCTTTTTTTTTTCCTGCATTGAACCTTTATGTAGCCGAACTCCGTCAAGTGGTGGTTTTTTAATTGCTACATTAGATTTGTTGTGTTGATGCATTTTGACGTACTTCAGCCCCGAGGTAATTTTCTGCCGCAACACGCTGCGGCACATGAAGGGATGATATTATGGAAAACTAAAGCTTCTGCGTGACCTTCCAATGCAATTGATATTGCAGCATTTACATAATCCAACTACCTGGTTAGCCAGCCTACCATGCACTTCTGTAACAACAATAATCTCACATTGCACAATGAAAATGCTTCACTTAACTCTGCCTCCATGATGCTTGAAACCTATATCTAATACCTCTTAATTCTTAGGAGCAATCATAAAGCACAGAAATCTAATTTGTGTCAGTTGATCCTTTAGTATAACAAAAATAAATGCAAAACACAGTGACTTTATGAAACGATAAGGTACCAGACCAGGACTGAGCAGAACACTGGTAAATACACACCATTGAGTCCAGTATGCACATACTACTTAAAGCAATAAATCACATTTTCCAAAACACCAGCATTCTTTGTTAGGTAGAAAAAGTGTCGTAACACTACTCACGAGTTTACAAATTAAACAATTCCCCACCCCTCCATTTCATCCTTTCATCATGGTTAGATTATCTGCCTAGAATCTCCAAAGGGATATGCAAACATTAGTATACTTCCCAAGCTTATAATTTCAGCATTTATTGTTTCTAAATTAAAAAAAAATCTGTAAATCCATAGATAAATGCCTTTAGGTTCCATTGGTGTCTTCCCTGTCTTTAATAGCACTTATGATCATGCTTCAGCTCACCCCAGTTTGCTTAGTCAGAAATTCAGTATAAAACATTCTTCAAGAAGTGACGTCTCAAGTGACTTGCTGGTCTAACAGCCAGCAGGTTTAAACTACAAAGAAAGGGCAATGCTCCCACACAGCAGGCCCACTTTCACTGCCTTTCCACTGTGTAATCAATGAAGGGAACAGGGAGGGGGCCCTGGGATGGGGAAAACAGGAGCAGCACATGGGACTGAACTGTTGAGACAAGGAAAGTAATTTACTTTCCAAGGTTAGACAAAAAAGGAAGTGGGTGGAAAAAAATTAGGAATATGACTTTACTTTCTCTCTGACAGAGTATGTCTGAAGTAAAAAAAAACTGCTAATTTTTATGAGGCCTTTTATAGATAACGTTGTTTATTATACACCCATAATTACAAAACATCATAAATATTCAAATCTATTGCATCAACTGTGTCAGTTGATCTATATATGCACCTCTGGTAACCTTTTATCTGTCTAAAAAGTATGACAGGTTGGAAAGTGGGAAAATACAGAAGGATGACTTGAGACTATGTCAGACTGAGGCAGTCTGACAGAAGGAAGGCTGCCTGTGCCACAGAACCGTCTTACCACCACCAACAGGCAAGGCTGGTGAAGTGTCTTGCCCAAAGACAATGACTGAGACAAATGAAGCGGACGTTCAAACCGGCAACCCACCGGTTACAGGAAAAACTCCTACCGTTGTCACCAACATATAAAATTAGCAATTATTTAGAAACCCCCAGAAATACATGTTTAATAAAAGACAAAAAGTTGTACTGGAGATAAGACTGGAGTATTTGTGATTAATAAAAAAGGTATCCATTGGGTGATGTGAGTGTAATAGTTTGGACTGCTACAAATGGTCTTCATATTTGACCTACAACATATTGATTTTTTTTTTTTGTTCAAAATTAATATACAGTAGTTGAGTGTATAGTGGAAAGAAATGGCTCTTGATTAGAGCCAAGACAACCAAGTCAAGTGTAAAGGTAGTATGCAGGAAAGTCAGGCTCTTCAACAATATAAGACACTGTGGCAGGGTCGAAAGGTGAAAGGAGGTAATGGAGGAGCACAAAAGAGAGAAAGGAGAGGGGGAAGGGAAAGGTAGCAAAATGTGGAGGGGAGGACTGAAAAGGAAAGAACCAGCAAAGAAAAGAAAGACGGACAAGTCTAAGACACAACTCTAGAAGAACAAAAAGGAGCTGATAAGGAGTGAGTGGGATGGTGATGAGGAGAAAAGAAAAAGATCTGCGAGTTGAAGGAAAAGTAAGAAAGAATGACAAATTGGAAGCATGGGTGCTTGAAAAGAAGGATGAGAAATTGTTCATAAAAAAAAAGCTCAGGGTACAACATGAATAATAAAGAAGGAATTTTACATTAGGTATGAGATTCTCCACCTCCTACAATCTATCATGAAAGATTTTGTGGTCAAGCTTCAGCTGTAAAGCAGATGCTGTGTAGATGATAAATAGGTCAATGGAAATGGAGATGAGTAGTGGGAGAGCACTAAGGCTGAAAAGTCGAGTGCTGAACCAAGTTTTTAATACAGTTCCTCGGGTCTCTTATATAGAAAATCAATGTCAAGAACTCACAGCGACCCTAGTATGTCTCAACTTCAGCGGTCTTGAATTGGCTACCTCAAAATACTATGACTTGAACCAATTATTCGCTTAAAAATACAAGTTTTATTACAGGAGGAAGCAGCTGTTTCTTACCTTCTCAGTCTGATTTTTAAAAATCTATGGACTTTCAACTAAGGTAATGAGGAGAAAAATGCCAATACTGGCAATCAAGAATTTTCATAAGACAATGTTCTTAAATACAATACATAAAAGCCACAGTTGGACAAGGTTGTTTCCTCTTCCTCAGTCTACCTTTGACTACGCAACACAATCCATTTTTTTTCCCAATTCACTTTTTTCAGATGTTAGTGTTCTTGTTTTGTTTCGTCTTGGAATGGCTTGCCAGGAATACCTTCATATTTAAGTATTTGCTTTAATGACATTTAAATCCCAGAAGTTTGGATTATATCTGAACAAAGTTATCCTTACAATATTTAGAAGTGGTTGGCAAAAATCCAATGACCAGATGGTGTGATGTTCTTTATTATAATTCCCTGTTTACAAATGATAACTAGAACCACACTACCTAGTATTCATGTGAAGATAAAAGACAACGCTTCCTTTCTCTTCAAAATGTTTGTATTAACCCTCCTGTGGTCTTAGTGCGACGCTCAGAAGGAGTGCAGCAAATGTCGCGGGAAGAGGGGTAGTTGTCTCAACAAACAGTCAGTTTCCAAAACCACACACACACAAAAGATCTTGTAAAAGCACACATGGGGTCGGTGCGATCCCGCTGGTTCACGCAGAGTAAAAATCTCACAGAAACTCTTAAGGCCTTGGGAGCTGTGAAACTTAAAATTGTCCTACATTTCATGCATTCTGTATCTAGGTGCATTTTGTAACTTCAGCCAAAATCAATGCATTGAAAGAGATAGACAAAATTTGATGTTGCTGTGAAGTCAAACTTTTCTCAGCCTTCAAGAGCCTGCATCTCTGCCAGGCAAAGCATCTTTTCTACAGCACCTTCTCATGTTTATGCTGCAGGGCAACTGATGCAGAAATGCAACCAGCTCAGCACCCTAACATCCTCATCTAGCTCTCCTGGATCACTGTTCTCTTGCCACCCACCTTGGGGCACAGCCCAAACCAATTTTTATTACTTGCCTCTGACATTTATGGGTGCATGTGGGGGAGGGGTAAATGGGGGTTTAGGTATGTAAAAAAGGGAGGGTAAGAAATACATCTCCAAGGAAAAACTTGGATGTAATCTTGCTTAATCTGTGTGATTTAACTTTATTATCTTGTTAGAGAAAGTCAATGTGCAAGAGAAGCATTGGGCTGTGAAAAGCAGCATGAGACTATGACAGAAATGTTTGGAAAAAGCTAAGAATTGTTACTGCAGTACAGGTAATGCTGCTGACAACTCAGTTTGAGGATGTTTCCCTTGTTTGTCATTGCCAACTTTGTGGCTTAGGAGGAGATCTATCATACACCAGATTTACGTACCTGACAGAGCCAGATCGTAAAACCCTTAAAATCTTTGAGATGCACGATGCCCCTAACTTCTTTTCTTGGAATTGAAGCAACCACCAAATCATGTTTTTTTTGTGTTGTTTTTCTACCAAGGGGATTTACAGTTAACAGCATCTGCAGTTTCTGCAACTTTTGGTATATTTCTTAGTCAAGTATTTACTGCTCACAAGATTACAATATTAAAATTGTGTCTAACCAACCGTTTTATGGTATGGCAGATGTAAGTTACGAGAGGCGAGGGATCAAATTAAACTAGTGCCTCCATTAGTTACAGTTGGAATTGAAAAGGGCACTTTCAGTTCTAAGAAAAGACGCCGTTAATCAGCTGCATTTTAGTCAGCTTCTGATGAAGTGCAGGCCGAGGTGACAGGCTTAAAAGATGGTTCATGGAAAAGGAGGCTCATCGCCTTGAGCCAAGAGATGGACAAAACGAAGAGGTTTGAAAAAGGCTAAGTAAGGAACAAGAAAAAAAGGAGGCCATTAGTGAAGAGAAATATTCAGAAAAAATTCTGTTTTATTGTAGAGACCTAGCATAAGAGATATCTAAATCACCATCTAGTCACAAAGACAAACAACATTTAAGATGTAATATAGAGTTTCCGTAGAGTTTCATGGTGGTAAATTGCTTTTGTTCAGTGTATGTGATATGCATCCTTTTTTTCAAAGAGTACAAAGAAAAAGAAGCATGTGTCAAGCATTGTTTTGGAAATCCAGAAAGCTTATCTGAAATGAGGCAAGACTTGTGTTGACATTAATTTGACATGCTCAACTAAATAAAGCTATTGTTAGCAAATGCCATTTCTGTTGCCATTTTGTAATACTTTTTGAGAAAAAACAAAGAATCTCAGTCACCAAACATATATATTGTGTTCAGTGTGGCATTGGGGTGACTCAGAGTTCATCCAACCAGCCAAAAATACTTCTGATATTACTGCGATCTGATGTAATATCCAGCTATAATTGAAATTGAATGAAATTAAGATTTGTGGAATATCGCGATCTGAGGATTGTCTTCAAAAAGTCTGTCACTTTTCATTTGTTTTGAATGGTGCATATGTATTGGGAACAAGTTTGCAAAAGTATGAGATGTTTTACTTTTGCAACAATATCACCAGCTTATTTTCCCCCCTTGTTTAAGAGTCAACTTGGAAATTAGTTTTTTATGTTCTGATATTACCTGCAAGTGAAAAGATAATTATTACCTAAACGCAATAGGTCACTTTGACATACAGTTTTATGTACCTGGCATTCTGAGGAAAATAATTCTTCCTCAGTGCAGACTAAGAATTTGCATCATGTTTCATTAGATTAAATTACATGTTTTCAGCAATAACATACACTGTAGGCTACTATTCTTTTCACAATAATACAAGAAAGACAGATTCAACTGTTTGGAAATTGTTAGATTTGCAAAAAAAAAAAAAAAAAAGAAGCATGGACAGTAATGTTGCTACTTGTTACTCCAAACAAACCACACAGCAGTATACCAAAAATCTATATTACCAACATTTTTTGTCAAATCTTTTGAAAAAAGCCTAGAGTTTCTGCATCCCAGTTACCTTGTTGATTTGCTATGTACTGCTCCTTCGATCTCTGCTTTCAATTGTTTGAGCTGCATCACCATCAAAATATCAGACATTTTTGTGTTCACAAACTCACTGAAATCTATCCTTGACTCCAAGATAGGCATTTCTAGTTAAACTTCAGGAAGCATCTAAGGTAGTAGTTAGAAATAACAAGAACAAAAAGCGAAAGAAGTTTAGATAATTTTAGGAATGTACTGTCATATTTAATAAAATGAAATATACATTTCCTTGAGGCTTGTCAGATTAAAAGCAAATATTTAAAACAAATTTTAAGCTATTTTTAAATATGCTTTTTTATTAAGATGACATTTCTGTAATAATTGAATTCGTAAATGGGCATTTCAATATTCATCTGGTTTGTGGCAAACACACATAAAAAATCCTTACTGGATGCTTATTACACTAAGAATTATAGTTTGTCTAAAGACAGTTCTAGCAAGTTCTCAAATTTACACAACCACTTTTAGATTCACTAATCAAAAAGGACTTGCCATGAAACAGTATGCTAAATAAATCCCTCATATTGCAAAGGATTTATTTAACATTTTTAATTAAGGCATGCATTTAAGCCTTTAATAAAATCTAAGTTAAATAATGCATAGTGCTTGTTCATAGCTAAAAGAAAGGGAGAAGTCCTGAGAAATCTTTCCTCTCTGAGTGCAGGAATATCAACGGCTCACAAACACATTTACAACACGCCGAACAATGCACCAAGTTAAAGATTAGCTGCTTCTTCAGTACTACCTTTACAGAATATAAACCATGCCTTCTATACCTACACTGAATGGAAACTGCTTAGATAAATGTGACACTCAGAATGTGCTGAGTTACACATTAATGAGATTTACAGAAAGACCCATCATGCCCAATCGATCTAGCTGTTCAAGAGTGTCCAGAGGAGAATTTCAGAAGAAGTGGAGCAAATGGAGAGTTAATGAACCACGCATTGGCCATTATTAGTCTTTTTCACCTCTCAACTGTGACCTTTAGTTAGGAAAGAGAGTTGAACAATAAACCTGTACTTTGAAAAGAGCAGATGAGACTTAAACACAGAGTCTATAACCCTTACAGAAATTAAAAAGATAACGGAATGGATCAGGAAACCAGTCGCTAGTACATAATGCCTATATTAAAAGCAACTATTGCATGGTCCATTGGAAGTGATTTAATCTACATTTCGGTCAGGTCTAAGTTAATAAATCTCTGCTTCTATTTTCATCTTGGCTGTCCTTCCTTCCTTATTTTTCCTTTTGTCTCTGAATTTTCCCAGACAAATTATTTCAAGTGTATATTAGAATAATGTATTGTTGCCACTTTAAAGCTTATCTCCAGAGATTAGAAATCAGTTTTAATGCACCATATAATGGTGCATTAAAACTAAAACTCAAATTAAAAAACTTAAAGTGTCTTTATGTAAGATTATGTAAGTTGATAAGAAATTATTTTACTAATGTGTGTTAATTTATATTTGCATACAGATCATAAATCTATAAGTTTTAGATTAGAGAAAATCCACTTGGTTATAAACACTGACAGGTTCTTGGTATTTGCAATGTCTGTCCAACATGATACAGTAAAACTGGCTTTGGCAAGAGTTGTGCAAAGATGTAACAGGATGCTAATGTCTGTGATGTGTGAAGTGTCCACACCAGTATGACAGCAAACAGTTTTTTATGAACCAGTCTGACAACGTCTGTTGACATTCAAAGGTGGCTTGAGGTTAAAATCGTAAACAGTGCTTACTCAGACTGGTCATGTAACAGATAGATGGGATCAGTGTGTAAGGTCGTGTTCACAACAGAATTACAGCTCTTACTCAGAGTGACATGACATCTCCCTCAAAATGCCAACCACTTAAAGAGGAAATAATTAAAACAGAAAAGTTCACATATTCACACCTTTACCTAAAAACAACTCATGTTTGACAATGCCGTTAGTTAAATCTTTGTTCTATGTGTCTCTTTCACAGGGGATTGACTGAAAAACAGCCAGTGAAAAATAAACAGTTGAGCTTGTTTTGTTCTGACCTGACATGGCAGTGTTACTCCTCAGAGAGGGACTCTGTCTCACCTGTTACTCACATGTGGCAAACAGAGAGATGTTGTTTCAGTGTTGCTGTGGTGAAGGAACATTTCATCTTCACATGTAAAGAGAATAGCAGCACAGTTTGCAAAGCTCTCAATGAACTGCATCGTTTCAAGTCACCTAAGTGGTACCCATAGATGTTTTTAGAGAAAACCCTGGATCTATGAGAAGTATTGGATTTAGAATACCTTAAAAGAAATACTTTCTGCATTAAGGTAACATAGAAGATCAGCCATAACTTATTATTTTTTCCTCATCTCCTTGCTGTGGTTTGATAAGGAGACTGGAGCATTCTTTGCAGTTCCAAAATACTGCATATTAATCCAAGAATAGAGCTTCATAAACAGCATACAAATGATTAGACAAAGTAGAACATAAGCCTCACTCAAGTGCCACATAATTATACAATTGTAAATGCAAATTTTTGTAAGTATCGTTAATCACCCCACTCAAAAATGATAGGACAGACTAAACACAATGTAATAAAATGACATCACTAAATAGATCGACTAAATAGCTTAGTCAATCTATTTAGTGATCGACTAAATAGATCGACTAATATTAGTCGATCTATTTAGTGATCGACTAAATAGAGTTAATAGATCATTAACTTTGTTAATGAACAAAGTTCATTAACTTGAACAAACAAATTGCTCAGATCACACCTATTTAATGTCTACATTCAATTAAAATATCTGACTTAAAGTGCATCTGGGAAGTATTCAGAATACTACACTTTTGTTCCACATTTTGATATGTTAAAGTCTTATTACAAAATGGATTACACTTACTTTTCCCTTAAAATACCTCATAATAACATTGAGCGAAAAAAGTCATATAAAGGTCCCACAGTTGACACTGCATGTCTGAGGTAAAAAAGAAAAAAAATCCCTTAGGAGCTCTGAGACAAGACAAAGATTATCACAAGATACAAATCAGTGTACAAAAAAAATAAAAAAAATATATATATATTACTGAAGCTCAAAAGGAGCACAGTGGCCTTCATAATCCATAAACGGGAATTGTTTTGGAACAACTAGGACTTTTCCTAGAGCTATCTGGTCATCTAAACTGAGCAACCAGGAAGAATAGCTTTAGCCAGGGAAGTGAACCAGAGTGTGACGGTCCCTTTGTCAGAGCTGCAGCATTGCTTTGGAAAAAGGGAAATGTTCCAGAAGGACGTTTCCAAGGCTCTCCAAGAGGAATGAGGTAAGATGCCCATCGATAAGTGTGCCAAACGTGTGGCTACATATCTAAGATGACTAAAGGCAGTAATTGCTCTCAAAAATATGTATGTGATTTCATTGTTTTTTTTTATTACATTTTTAAAAATGTAGGCACTGTTAAAACTTTCTGGATGAACTGAATTCTTCAAAGGTAACTAATTCCAGCATAAATGTAATCTCCACTGTCCTCCTTCCGTCATTTAGCTCTGACAGCCTATGAGAGGAACTAACATAGGTTCATATAAACAGTGTAACAGTTCATATAAACCTTTTCAAAGAACACAACTTCAAAAATGCCAAACAATCGCTCAACCAGAAATACTCCTGAACAGCAAAGCTTGTCCTTACGTGAGAAAGCTGGCTTTCTTCAGAATGTTTACTGACAGAAGGCAGCAACATGTGGGGGATGGGAGCATCAATCGGCTTCATATGACCAGAGAAAACTCTGATCCTTTTTCTAGACGATATGATATCAATTTATGAGGAATTTATTAAAAATATTTGAACGCAGTTATGGTTTTGATACTCTAAACCCATGGCACAGATTGATACCACAATATGATCCATGCCAAACAAAATCACACAATTCAGTTGCTTTCAAATTAATGCCTGTAGGGGCGGGGAGGTGGCTGCCTTATAAAGACTAACAATCATCTAATTAGTTCATGGCATGGATTAGCTGAGCTGTCAGTGTCATATGTAACTGGACTTTTAAAATGAATGTTTATAGTTTTTGTCATTTTTATTTGATACTGCATCAATCATAGCATGGACAGTTTGTCATGCTTTAGTATAATTTACTCCAAAATGATAAATACAATTTGTCTCATTCTTTTCATAACAAGTTCCACTTCTTCCCACAGGAACAAATATGACAGTTCATGTAAACTTTTTATGACTTTCAGCAAGTTTCATTTTTCTTGTATTTCTTATAAATGTGAACTCAGAAAGGTGCCAGTTCAGTCTGGCAGAGAGGAAGATGCACAAATTGCCGTTTATCTCTCACATCTCAGGCCGAGCAACACTGCTGTGCTCTGGCAGTCTCCACTCACAAATCTTCAGACAGATCTAATCTTCCCACCCCACGCTGCTCAATCTTCCTACATACAGTTAACCCAGCAGACAGATTAATGAGAAATTAATCCATTTAATTCATGGTAAAGGTCTCCCATTCTTTTAACCAGTTAAGATGCCTCTGCTCCTTGCTAGATAATGATAATAATAATTCATTTAATTTACAAAGACATTTATGTAAGAAAATATCTTCATCTGAAAGTTCTTTCAAGATAAAAAGAAACATAAGACAGGATTGTGATGGTTTTTTTAATGATTAGAGTTTGAAACTACAAAATCTACATCAGAGAAATGGGACTTAATCTGATCCTGCTACGTTTCCTGCAGTAGTGTGCAGTTTGTTCCTGTGTCCTTAATTCATTATCAGCTACTGTTTCACAGCTGACTAATGCACAGGATGAACAATGACAGCAAATGTTGAAATGTTTCCAGCAAGCCTGCATGACTCAGAGTCTACTGACATAAAGGCAGTTAGATACATAAAAAATGATGCATTTTATTTAAAAAATAAATATTGTTAAAAACAAGTTTGCTGAACGATGTAACCACAAGCCAGTAGTGATGTGTCTTTGCATCAGTTGTCATCTCATTAAATTTAACCAGGTTTTCCAGATGTCAATAACTGCATTAGATGAAAGACTTAGTGCCAGTACAAGGTGACAAGTCAAATTCCTAATCTTACATGAACAAACTTTAATCTCTGACTAATGAGGCTATCAGAAATACAATCTATAAATTCAACTGCAAAATGAGCCTGAAGCAAATAGTAAAAAAGAATAAATAAAAATGCTGACACTTTGATTGTGTACATGTATTAGCTTATCAATATCACTGCTCCAACATTAGGGCCTGGAAATATGTCACAGCCACTAAACTTGTGTGTTGCACTAAATAGATGTGTTGTAGAAGTCTTGTCTGAAATAGCAAACATAACACCATATTCTTAAGCATGCGAAGTGATTTTTATTGCAAATTATGCTTATTTCTAGACATTATTTTTTAATCATACACTATTCATATCAAACAAAATGTAATATCAGATGAAAACAACCAAAGTAGCTACAAAAAACAGTTTTCAAAAGATTTCCTTTATCAAGTGAAAAATAAAAGGAAAAAAAACAGACCATAAATTAATCCCTTTTTCACTGTGTTGAATCGTGAATAAATTGATTATCTTGCTTTATGGAAGATCTGCAAGATAAATGAATTATAGAAAGAAACTCTGCCATCTTCATCAAAATAATATATGAATATCACTCTGTTCATGGGGAATTAAGTGTTTCACACGTTTTATTATTTTCGTCTTTCTATTCAGAAAAACTAATGGGTTTCTGTTTTGTTATGTTTTATAAATAAGTGGAAGTTTAATAATATGAGGGGAAAAAAGACAATGTGATTTAATACAGCTGACACAAAAAAGTTGTTAGAATATAAAATTAAATTCAACATTTAATGAAAAATTTAAGTAAAAAAGGAAATATACCGTTTTGTGTTATGGACAGCTGGTTGGCCCCCTGATGCAAAAGAACACTCAAATTTGATTTTCATGAACTTCATCTTCAAATGAACTTAGTTGAGAACTCGTACCCTATTTCTTACAGATTTTTTTCCCCTTACGTTATATTTTTTAGATCATCAAATAGTTTTAATTACTAGCTAAAATGACCCGAGTAAAAGAGAATAGTTGGTTTTTATATAATTTAATTATGTGTAATTCTGGGGGGCAGAGAGTTTACCCAAAATCAACCAGGCCCTATGTAAAAAGTTAACTGCCACCCTTGCTGAATCATAAATGATAAAACTCCATCAAAAGTCAAATTAGGTATAAGTATGTATAAGTATAGTATAAGTAAGCAAACAATATTTATGCCAATCAATTGCTCAGGACAAGAAATACATTGGAAAACATCCTTAAAGCCACTGACAATAAATTAGCATTTTTTTCCTTACAAAAAACTAAACCAAGAGTCTTTGTCAAGTCACTAGATGAACGTCAAAAATCTGTCTATCTTAAAAATGTCATCATGACTTTCCCACTTCTCTCAAGATTTCCATTTCGACTTCCTCTCCGAGTTAGATACCTGTGGCTTCCTTCCATTGTGTTGTCAGGCCAGTGTCAAACCATTTTCATGCAGGAAGGGCCAGACCGCAGCCTATTTTCCTGCCAACAACAACAGAACCAGCAAATGCTGCTATGGCAGCACACTTGGAGGTCTGCTTCATATAAGCAGCTCGCTGCTTCTGGTAGAGAAGTAAAATGTTGTTAGTTTTTTTTCCAGGTTGCACCTTAAGCCGCTAACTATTAATGTATTTCATTAGGGTTTTATCATGTGTGTTCTGTGTAGATCTCACAAAGAGTTATTCATTCATCAAATGAACATTTAAAATGATCAGTGATAGGAAGAGATACAGAGGTCCACACCTTAGGTTGGAGCATATGCATATGGGAGAACTATTTCTTGAAAACTCCATAGTAAGTCGTTCCATATACAAAAAGATACAATACGTTTTTGACCATTATAGAAAACACCATATTTACAACAACAAAAAAAACGCTGCCATTGAACACCACCCTGAAACAAGGTTTCTTATCAGACATATTCGATCCAATCTGACAACACCTGAGTGTTTTTGCAAAGAAGAATGACTGCAAATGTTAAGTTATAGATGTGCAGTGCTGGTAGAGCCAACCCCCAAAAAACCTTAAAAATTGATTATCTTGCTTTATGGAAGATCTGCAAGATAAATGAATTATAGAAAGAAACTCTGCCATCTTCATCAAAATAATATATGAATATCACTCTGTTCATGGGGAATTAAGTGTTTCACACGTTTTATTATTTTCGTCTTTCTATTCAGAAAAACTAATGGGTTTCTGTTTTGTTATGTTTTATAAATAAGTGGAAGTTTAATAATATGAGGGGAAAAAAGACAATGTGATTTAATACAGCTGACACAAAAAAGTTGTTAGAATATAAAATTAAATTCAACATTTAATGAAAAATTTAAGTAAAAAA
>CAEGAF010153715.1:0-31520 GCA_903067075.1 Micropoecilia bifurca
GATGAAGATTCATTGAAGGGTAATGCACCTGTCAGGTCCATTATACATGTTGTTTTCCTTTCGGAACTTCCATCCATGGGTTAGCTACAACACGGCCGCCTCACCCACTTCACAGCTGCGTGTGCACAGACTTGGCAGAGGTTTTTATACCGGATGCGGTTCTTGACGCAACCCTTCGATCATCCTCAGAAAGGGAGGGAGCCGGGATTTGAGCAGAGAACCTGCGATAATCCTGCTCTACCATTTCATTGTACGGAGATGCATATGGATGGAAAGCATAAGGTAATGTTCCTCCACAATGCATTTAAAACAGATTACAATTTGCACTTAAACTCAAGAAGTGTTTGTCTATCGTGAACATTTGAAGAAAAAAACACCGTCCTAACTGTGAGTAATGGGAGGCAGCATTTTGTTGTGGGGTGTTCCACTAAATGCATTGGATGGTATCATCACAAATGAACTCTGTGTGGAAATACTCAACCTTTGGCACAAATTAGTCTTCCAGTAGACAGAGACTGTGAATAAAGTACAATTCAAGGTGACCAGAGGTGGCTGTTGATCCCGGTGTTGCCACAGTACACAAGAAGTGATATGATTGTATTAAACAAAAGCCAACATGGCACCTGAGCTACAAAAGAAATACCATGACTTGCTGACCGTGTTTCAAAAACAGACATCAAAAGCGTGAACAAAGGAGCATTGTTGGGGTGTTAAATTAGATGGAAATATTTGGAGTTCGTTGAGAAAGCAACACTGTATTTGCTCTATATGTAGCACTAAATCCAACAAAATGAGAACAGCTTAAAGCCAAAAATCTCTGTTTGATTAAATGAAGAAGCACCATGCTCCATTAAAGGATTTAGAAGAGTAGAAAGCAGCCAGGCAACGCCGATTTAATCAGGAGTTCTAGCATTTCGCTACGTGTGAGTTAGATTTGCAAAAATGCATCTGAATGAACCAAAGGTCATCTAGAACAATGTATTTTAGATAAATTGAAGCAAAGAAGAGATGCTTGGACAAAATGCATGTTTGCAGAATACCAAAGACACCAGGCCAGAGAAAGCGCATACTGGCTATCAAGCACTCTGATGTGGAGGGGGGTCATCCTATATGTTTGTTTTGCAGCCATGAGACGTGGCCCCGTATGCAATTAATGAATCCACCATGAACCTCTTTGTATACTGAAGAATACTATAGTAAAATGTGAAATAATTTGTTCAACAGCTGTCATCAACAAAGACAATGATCCAAAATTAAAATACTGACAATATATTATTTTTAAGAACTTTCTGACAACATCTATGTGAAGCACTTTGCTTCAGCTCCTGCATTTCTTAGGCATTACTCTCTTTATTTGGAGTGTGCAAAATGAGTCACAACACAAAGGTGTTGTACGGTGATGTCATTAGGTTTTGGCTTCAAATCGGATCTGAGTCATCTTAAGATTGTCTTCACTTTAAGCTCGACTTGTTTTGCTTTCTAGTTGCAGGTGTTGAAAGTGAGAAAACAACAAAATGAGCACATTTTAATCTGTATATTTAATACATCGAGTTAATTTAATCATGTTAAATCGTATTTGAACTGACGCCAAGAGCCCCCATGTGTGCACATGTGCAGGGCTACGCTGCCTGGATTTGAAGCATTCTTTCCACCATTTACGAACTCCATCCACAACCCTAAAACGCTGCTCCCCGAGTGCGAGAATTATTCAACTTCTGCTGTTCTTCCCCATATTTACTCCGTGCACACTGTTGGTTTCGGTGACCACTCAAGAGGGGTCCGGTTGAACTTGGCCACATGAAGCCTCAGATTGTGTTGATACAGTTGCCTACCCTGAGGCTTGATAACAGCCCACGAAGAGAGGGGGCCAGAGAAATGGATTGGGCCCCCGGCGCTGACCCCCACCACTCCCCGGACCGGAGAGGTTGCGACCCTCACATCTGAGCTCCGAGTCCGGTCCCAGTATTGCTGGTCACTCTTGGCCTGCAGTTTCCAAATGGTCGTTGATTGTTTTATCTGTTGTCGCCCCACTCATGTGACCGGACCAGCGGAGGGACGTCACCTGAGATGTGCAGAACATCTTGTTTTGCTCTCGCTGAGAGGACTTCTGATGAAATGTTTGAATGGTAGGATTGATACACCTGGGTGGGTGCCATGGAACGTTTTCACCAATCAACTGGAATTACACAACTCATAGACCACCCTCCTGCAGATATCTCACACAAGAAGGAAAATCTGAGTCACTTCTAATAAATCTGTGAAAGAAAAAAAAATCACATCAAAGTCCAAGTCCATTCCCACTGTTATGATGGAGAATTTAGCTCAATTTCATGAGGAAAGATATTAAAAAAACACTGAGAATATTGAGTCATAAAGAGACAACAGACTGATAATCTAACTATAAAAAGGGAGACAGTAGTTAGAAAGTACTCTTAGCTTAATGATCAGCTGAAACTTGTCAGTCACATATCCAAACAACATGTTAAGTCAAAGCTACCAGGAGTTAAAGTCTTCCAGCTTCTTACAGTCTGTTCTCCCCATTAAACTCATCTAATAAGAGCTCTGGCTGCTTGTAACAGACTTTCTGCTTCTCCGTGTTGGCGCTCTGCAGTTCATATGTCTCCAAAACAGATGAGGTGATCGCAATGAGAGCGGTCAGTTAATGAATAACAGTTGATTACTGTGATTTATCTGCATAAAACTATGGTTTAATTCACAGAGGAAGCCATATATCAAGTCTGCAATGAAATTCGGCCAATTTCAAAGCTTTGCTGTATTTACAGACTCGTAACGATAAAAGCTGATAACAAGGACCTGAATATATATGCACACACGAGTATTACATATTAACTATCATGAGACTCTTTTATATGTTTGACTCTGTCAAGATGAATTGCTTTAGTTTATTCTGACATTTCTCATCAGAAAATAGCACTTTTAAACATATTTAGTCTATGTTTAAAAGAAGAGCCCATGTTTTTTTTTCTTTTGCCTTTTAAGGAAAACACATGGCCACTATAAACATTGCTGTATGTTGCTCAGGAAAAACACTGCCAGGAAGTTGTTGCATTCACAAAAATACACTCATTTAACCTCATGTCAATCATTTGTTGGCCTTTTCTTGTTTTACAGCTATTCTTTTTTTAGATTTGCTGCCATGTTTTGACCCCTACTGGACCCTGTTTTGATTTCTAGAATATGTTGTTGTACAGAAATACCCATGGTCAAGTTAAAGAATGTAAGGTACAAAGGTCCTGACTCTAAAATAGACCAAAATCACCAGTCCTTCAATACTATGCTTGACAGTTGGTACGAGGTTGAACTGATGTGGTGTCCATTATGGCCAAACATTCCCACATTGGTCACAATCATGCAAAGAAAGTTGTGCTCTAAGTCTCGTGGTTCAGTCAGATGAAGCCTTGCAAACGTAAGTTGTGCTGTCATACATTTTTTAAAGGGAAGCCCATATCGTAATTAACAATTAGCAATTAGTATAACATGTTGAGGTGTATTATCACTAAACATCTCTTCTTCATGACTTCTAGTTGATTTTGAATTAGCTGTGCCTATACATGCTGTTCAGGAACAGAGAAATGTGTTATTTTTCTGAAGGTGGCAACAACGTTCACACATTTCTTTCTGGCCAGAACATTTCCTGCTCCATGAGGTCTCTATTGGTGAACTGTTTGAAAGTCCCTGGAGTTTGGAAACCATGTTCACTTCAAATTATAATTCTCAAACAGTGCAAATAGAACAAAGCTCCACCCTAAATGTGTCAAGAACAAGAATACAAGGACAAAATGGATTTTGTAGCTCTGAAAAAGAGAACACATTTCTCTGTGCTCACTGAGCATGTGCGGTCATATTCAGTAAATTAGAATATTATTGAAATAATTTTCTTCATTTCAGTAACTCAATTCACTGGGTAAAAAAAATAATTCAGATGAATTACATAAAGAAGGCTGTCTTAAATTCAGTTATGATCATTTTCCCTTACAGCCTACGAAAAAACACCAATTAATTTCTTAGAAAATGAGTCATACATCAGATCAAAAACTAAAACAATAAAAACATGAAAAATGTGTTGTTCACCTGCCAAAAGGTCATATTTCAAATGTATTTTTCATCTGACAAGCGAGTCTTGTCGAAGCACATTTTCTATTCTAATGAACAGGACCACAAACTCCTGTAGTTGTGGGGTTTCCATTCTTTTTAGAGGAGAAACCTTTTCCTTCAACCCTCCCAAAAATTCCAAACTTGGTCAGACGTTTTACATTTTCTGTTATGAACTTCAACATTTAACAAGTTGATGAAGACACACTCTGAGATGAGGATGCAAGGTTTTTTTGTTTATTACGGGGGCAACAGTGGCGATGGTGGGAGGAGCGTGTCTTTAACCGGTGGGTTGAACCTTCGCTTCATCTGTCTCACTCTGGTTTTTTTTGGGGGGGGCGGGAGGGGAGGGGAAAGAGGAGGGAGTGGTGAGGGGGGGCAGGACACTTTACCCGCGTCGCCCGTTGGTGGTGGTCAGAGGGCATGGTGGTGGTGGTGCCGGTGCATGGCGTCCCTACTTATGCCAATCTGCTCCAGGGCAGCTGTGGCTAAAATGTAGCTTACCACTGTTGGTGTGTGAATGTGTTTGTCAATGGGTGGATGACTGATTGTAGTGTAAAGCACTTTATCTGGACTAGATTAGCACTATACAAGTACAGGTCATTTAATTTTTTATTTTTTTTAATGTCTGAGATACTTCCCTACAATGTTCATTCCTAGAAAGTTTGGCAGCTATCTCAAAGGTTTTCCTCTTTTTTTGTGGAAAGATGACTGACTGACAAAGCAAAAGCAACATTGTGATAAATCTGCAGCTGTAATAAAACAGAATATTCACATTTATGTGAGATTACTTTCTTGATGAGCTTGTGCGACGCTCTCTTACAGACAATCATTACATAACTGGAGCAAATTTCAGTCTAACGATGTTTATGATGTTTGAGCCAATGTTTCCTTTCAAAACGTCAACCTGCCAACAGCAATAACTCAGCACATTGATAATAATGACGGTCACTTTGTTTGATGTATGAAACTTCTAAGTTTAGCACAAAAATAATTATTAATCCAGGAGTTGGACCTCCGTTTCTGCTTTTACAAGCAGCCAAACATCACAAACCACAGGTTTGTCTTATTGGGTTGAAACAATCTGCTCGGAGAATACAATCCTTCATTCTTAGAGCTTCAGCTCAGATAGAGAAGAGCTCTCCAAACAAAACGAAGAACTCGGTCAGGGCATTGGAACTGTTTCCAAATCAAATCTGCAGCCTTTGTTTTTCTTTCCACTAATTATCTCCATTACACCGCATTAGTATGACAAATAAAGACAAATCCACCCAAAGTGTGATGAGCTGAAGCTATTCTTGACTTAAAAACCAAAAGGACGCTCTTGTTTTATCAGTCCACCCTGCAGGACAGCTAAAAAGGTTTCCACAACACCTTTAAAGGCTGAGAACAGCTCTGTGTGGCGATGTTGTAACATCTGAGGTCACATGTCACTGTTACTACAGTTGTGGCTTTGTTTATTTGCGTTCTTTGTCTTCTGCTCGTCTTTATTTTCTTTCCCTCCGCTGCTCAAGGTCACAGGTTGATTTCCTATTTTGATCGGGAAAACAAGGGCAGCATTTTCCACTACTGCTGCGTGCCATTAACTCTGAGTCAACAGGAATCGTGTTTATGATACCTCAGAGCTGCTTCGGACGACTCGACTCTTTCACATCTTCATCGTTTATTGAAAACAGCTCGGCAGGTGGGACAGAGAGCGTCGGCCAGGCTGA
The DNA here is from genome assembly GCA_903067075.1 of Micropoecilia bifurca. NCBI lineage: Eukaryota > Metazoa > Chordata > Actinopteri > Cyprinodontiformes > Poeciliidae > Micropoecilia > Micropoecilia bifurca. The sequence continues at coordinate 5,826 of CAEGAF010153715.1, forward strand.
AGTTTGCAGCGAATCTGAAAAAGAAATTCTTTTTTACACGCTTACATTTTAACCTTTATCTGTGACTCACTGGCTGCTCGCACTTACTGTTTAACTGTCAAGGCCCCATGCCTCAAATAAACCAGTTTGTAAAAGTTTATAACGGTAAAAAACAAAACTTAATGTCTGCAGTGGAATCTTACCATCAAACTTGCATTTCAAACTTCTGAACAGCCTCTTGCAAAAGTATTCACATCTCCTAAACTCTTTCATGGCACAGTAACAAACATCAATGGGATTTTATGCAATAGACCAACACAAAGTCATGCATAATTGCCAATTTAAAGGAAAATGATGTTTAATGCCAGATGATCAAAAGGCCAGAGCAACTCCAAAAGTAGGAGCAATTCATCTCATTCCAACTGCTAAGCAAGGTGGTGGATGGGTAATGGTTTAGGCTTGCTAAGATGCACTTTACCTGCGTCACCCGTTGGTGGTGGTCAGAGGGCATGGTGGTGGTGAGTTACCACCACCATGCCCTCCACCATGCCCTCTGACATGGTGGTGGTATAATTATTATTATTATTATTTAATCAGGACTGCCAAGTCCAAGCAGCTTCCCTCAATGACCTGGTTGCAGTTTCAGGTGGGATTGTTGTAGCACCGTTGTGTTTCCTAAAAATGTAAGGAAACACATTTTTGGGATCCCCACAAATGCAGAGTCCACCACAAATGCTAAGGCTAGTTATCATGGTCACTGATGATGCCAGATAGAGGATTTTCCTTGTGACCGTAAGCTGTTTCTCCACCATTAGCACATTGAGTGACAGTGATATGACCTTCCTCTTGACTTCTTGACTGATTGGTTTGTTTTTGACAGGGAGCTGTACATTTCTTCAGATGACAATAGCAGCAATGGGAGAAAGTGGAGGAGCTCAATCTTTTCCGAGATTATCTGTCACACTGCACACTGCACACTGCACTGCAATAAATATATAAAAAAACATCATATATATATAAATTACATACTGCAGATTTAATGTTTCCTGCTTGTTTGTCGTTTCAAGTTTTCCTCATTTAAAACTTGGTCATTTCTCACTCAGTCCAAATAGGGTGATTAATGATCTCAACCTCTAGTCTTAATTTTGATAGAAAACGTGACAAAATAGAGACATTTAAAAACATCCTTTTCTGTTGAATGAAATCAGAATCTCAGTTTAAGTTGGAACTGAGAGCCATACATTACTTTACATGACTGAATGTTTGCAATGTTGGTAATCTGCAGTTTTACCAGTTCTGACTTTACTCGCATAAACCACACAGACATGTGCCACATGCCATATGTCTGTGCAAAAGGTGCTTATTCTACAGACACGTGCCCTGAGTAGCACATGCTTGTCCTGGGATGTCACAGAGCCACTGATCAGGTTCATCCTCTTGGAGTTGGCACAGCAGGTCAATGACCCAATCCCTACAGCCAAAAGCAATTGTGCTCTGCAGGCAGTAAACACCACTCACCTCAATTTCCAGACAGCTGTGCTGCAGAGAAGCTCCAGGTCGGTCTATTTAGCTTGAACTCTTTAACTGGCGGGCGACCACGTTGGCAGTATTGATGAACTTTAAAAGCTTGGAAACGACCTGCGTTTTATCCGGGAGCCGGACTCATCAAGTCTTCACACTCCCTAGGGAAGACAATGGCAAACACTAGAACACCCATCATATCAAAGAATGTGTTCATATCAATTAGATTTATGATCTCATTAGCAACTATTGCACATTGTTCTCTGTGTAAGGTGAGTTTCAGCAGCGTGCCTTTCAGCTCAGATCTCCTCCCAGGGAGTGAATGAGGTCATGCTGTTCAGGAATCGACTCATCTATTGGGACAATGGAATACTCACGGCTTCCCAGCATGCACTGCAGAGGTGCACCAATCAGATGCCTGGGAATTTGAGTTAGATTTTTTTTTAAATTATTTCCTAAACTGTTTTAAGGCTAGAACTAACCTTCTGAATCACAGTAACTGCTTCCTTTGTTGCCGAGTGTTGTTGGGAAACCCAGAGAGAAAACACCCAAAAGTAAGCTGTGCCTCTTCACTGCAACAATGGACCTTACTATTACTCATACATTTATGTTCTCAGAGGCGAATTATTAATAAGTACACATAACAGTTAACATTTGATTGAACTTCAAAATGATTTTTTTATTTTCTCTTTTTCTTGTGATGCTGGGATCAAACTCCTCATCAGAGCATCAAAACAGAGTTTAGATAAAGGTTTGGTTGTTCACTCATCTTCAGTCATGGTTTGTATGCATTATTCAAAACTTAGAAAATATAAAAAGTATTCATACCCTCAAACTTATTTGCATTATGCCAGGCTGCAATTCATTTTATTGGGATTAGAGAGCATAATTGTGAAAGGCAGGGGAAGTCATAAACATTTCTTTTAAACATACAAAAAAGGCAGTACTGCTACCTTTGGTTGAAATCTGTGGTCCTTTGCCTTTTCATTCAGAGTCCTGCTGCTGAATCTTGGTGTGAATCAGGAATTTATCCAAAAAAATATGACACAGTTGTCCTATTTGGGGTATGCCATGCCTCTTGTCAAATGACTGATGGGGGCAGGCGCTTCGCCTGCATGGAACAGAAAGTTGAGACAACAAATGGATAACAGATTCAGTCCTTTATTCTTTGATGTCTCTAAAAAAGGTTCAGAGCCTAAGTAGTACAAACAGCCCACTTGTGTAACCTACGAGTTTAGTCTTGGTAGAACTTCACAGAAGCTCATGTTATAAGAAACCAATCAGAACTCCAGTTTGCCATAGCAATATGGAGGCAAAACTGCAAACACATGGCAGCACTGTGCTGTGAGACCACTTTCCTTCAGCAAGAGGTGCATATATAGAGTAATCCTTAAAGACAACGTGTTTGTGTGGCTCACCTTCTAGGCCATACACATCCAGCCAGACATAAAATAAATGCTTTATATCAAAGCATATTCATGTGTTAAAATGGTACAAATCAGAAATATTTTTGGCAATCCTATCTGGCATTGTATTTCAGACCACCCACCTATGTAAAGGTCGAGAGAATGTCATGAGGTGGGGGTGTAATGGTGAGGAGAAGACGCTGGGACCCAGGTTGTGATGAAGATGAATTTATTGTAGCTCTCAGTCTGAACAGGCAGCACGGCAAACGTAGCGTACAGCTAATTCCGGTAGCAACTGTATAAAGCGACTGACTCGGGAGCTAAGCCTACCAGGACTTCACAGTTCGACTGGCTAGACTAAGGACGTTCAGGCACTAACGATAGATGACAACGATACTTTGACGTACGTTTGACGAGGACCCAACGAGGAACAGAGACAACAGGGGAGACTAAATACACATGAGGTAATCAAGAGAACGAGACACAGCTGGGAGACAATCAACGGGGAAGACGCAGAGACAGAGACTCAGGGAACAGGACTACACAGAAAACTCAAAAATAAATACACAAAACCATGGATCACGACAGAGAATACAGAGAATACTGACCTATGAGTGTAAAAGCAAAGAGATTTAACCCACTTAGCATTCCTTATTCTGTAAATTGCACAGACAGAAAAGTATCCATATATTTACACTGGACGTGTCTCCCCTCTCTCATACCTGTCATTGCAGTGAAAGAAGGATGTTGCAGCTGTGGTCTTGATCGGACTAAACAGGAATCTCAAGTTCAACACATACAAGACCAATACAATGGTAAGTGAAAATGTTGTTGAGGCTGAAATAAACCCAAGAACAGGAGGATCTAGTCAGACATTGAGAAAAATCCCAGCAGAGCACCGACTAAAATCTACTCTCAATGGCAGGTCGGAAACACGAGTACAGACTCACCCAATGCTGAGGCTGAGCAATTTTGGAGAAAAAGTGAAAAAGGAAGCAGCATTCATCACATCATTCATCCTAATTGGAGTTTTAAGTTTAAAGGTTTGGACCAGGCTTGGAAACGATGGAGGCCTTCTAGCCAAAGCCCATGGCAGCTCTCTGTGACTGCCTGACAAAACAAATGAACCTGCTGTAAATTGATGGGACTGAACAGTCAGACAACCCTGATCAGAAAGGAACCCAAGAAACAGACCTTCCCCATCAACCAAAATTCTCCTTTGCACATCAGAATATCCTCAATGTTAGGCAATGTAGCAGTAGAGATGTTGCCTAACTTTAGTATGCTGTTCAGTCCTCAAATGTAAGAAAGAGGACTGGCATGCAGGGAGAGCATTCAAAATACTAAATATGACAGCAGAAGTAATGATCATGATTGAAATACTTAAAAGTCGTAAGGAGGCATGAAGAAATGAGAAGAAACTACACAAAGAGAAATCTGATAGCTTCTGCTGCTGAACACAGGCCAGTAAATGTCCTTTTTTTATTATCATCTCCCTAACATCTCTTGCAGACAATAGGCAATCATTCAAATCTGCATAATGAGATCACCGGCACTGAAGGTTTTACAAAGACCCAGACCCCACCTTCATAGCCAGAGTAAAGGGCAGGCAGCGACCAACTCTTAAGTTCATCACCAACATTCCAGCTACAGTGTTTTGCAAATGTATTATTATTTTATCATAACCATTTCCTGTTGCAGTTATGCTATTATCTTGAAATGCATTCCCACAGCCTCTGATCACTCCGCAGTGTTTGTCCGGTGTGTGATTAGGGGGGCCAGGCCACCCTGGAGTCCAGCCTTACTGCGTGGGTAGATTCAGACGGCAGCAGTGGCAAAACCTTCCAGGAAAATCTCACATAAATCAGGTGTGATAGCTGAACGGAAAAACAGCCCCTTCTCCAAGTCCGCTTCCCAAACATCTCTCCTACCAGGAAATCCAAAGTTTAACACCTTTTGAGAATGAGGGGGGAAAAATGGTCCTTGAGGATAAACAATATTTTTTCCAGGCGTTTGTTGTATTGTCCCAGGCAACAAGAGAATCATCCATTTATGCTTCTCTGTCATGCTATCATCTTTCCCTCCCAAAGCTTTTCCAATACATTCTCAACAACACACTTGGAGTAATTGTAGTGGTCAACGAAGCAGGCCAGATCTCCAAACAGGAAACATGGGAAAAGGGGCTGAAATTATTCTGATCAAATGAGACTGGGTTATGGAAAATAACGTTAGATGGAGGTCGGAAAGTTCACTCCGGAGCCGTTCCACACACTCGCGCTGCGGCTTGTTGTGATTTCATTGATTAGAAGTGGACAGCTGAAGACGTCCCCAAACATCCAGACTCATCTTGATTTAATCACAACACCGATTTATCTCTCTGGAGTTATTTTTAGCCAAGTTTCCCAGTGACAGCACTCAGCTGGGTGGAATTATGTTTGGGGTGAGAAACGGAGCCATTTGCATGCAGACGTCGGGTCATGCAGAGGTCGTTTTTCCTACGTTGTTGCTGCGGCTAATGAATCGTGCTCACATCTAAAAAATGTCCATAAAGAAAAGTACGTTTTGTGATTATGAAACTATGTTGTTTTTCCTTTTATCATCTGTTACCTGTAAACTAAATCTAGAAATTGGTCAATGTTGTGTTGGGAAGTATCAGGGGAAATTATTTGCATAACTCTAAATTCTCCTTTATTGGTGAGAAGAAAACATGATCATATCAAATGTACTGTCCTACTAAAAACTAATTAAGCTAATTTCAGTATCAAATACTACATATATCATGCAGTCTAAATCCAAGGCAACTTTTTTTTCAGTGATAAATATTTAAAAATTGCACTTGGTATATAACCAAGTTTTTATTTTTGAATGGTAAACTTTTTTGATGAACGAAAACATTTGAGTGTGACCATAAAGCAAAACCCGGGGAAATCTTTAAATGGGCAAATATATTTTAACCCCACTGTGTGTGGAACCAGCTCAACACTAATGTTATCAAAAAGGTAGTTTAAAAGAAAAAACAACTTCCAAGATTTGGGCTGAACCGCCGTTTGCCTTCAGAACTTCCTTAATTCTTTATGGTACAAATTAAACCAGGTGCTTGAACCCTTTCCGCAGAGATTCTAGCGATACCTTTGTGGTTGTTACCACAACTATGTGATCAATTTAGATGTGAAGATTTTAAGCAAAATGCACCTTTACATCATAGCTGCTGTTCCAATGTCAACTTTATGGAAAACAATGAAAGAAATTCCCCTTTAATTCCACTTCCAGATGACTCAACTGGGATAAAACCAAAATCTGTTTTGCAGTTTGAGTTTTTCCACAACATGGTTTTGCAATGTCTGTGGTTTACCAGTCAGTCTGATCTGAAATACTTTTAAAACTGAGAAGCCAGACTTGAATTCCAGGTGAGAAGTTTGCCTGCTCGTAAAGCTTTTGATGATTAAACTCCATTTTAACAAATTTACTTGCTTACCTGTTTCACTAATCCTAACTCTCGGGGAAAACGACTGCAGGTTGATAAAAAAAAGAGGCCAATTGCTCCTGACTTGTGAAATTGTGACAAAATCAGATGAATTTAAGGAAAATAAAACTCTTCCTCATGATGTACAGTTTCATAAAGTTTCCCACATGACGACACACAGTCAAAGATGCACCAAAAGCACAATTATAAGCACAGTAACAAACTCTCGACAGATTCAGCAATTTTATCTCTGTCAAGTCAAACCAAAAATAGGTGTCCCCAAATAATTTTAGAAACAGATTCAATGAATTTCTTTTTCCTGTTGAATGTGGTTGTGATTCACTGTATTTACCCAGAGACTTTCCCCACAGAGTGGCTTCCGCAGACCAGCCATAAGAGTCCATGAAAATACAGGATCGGGACATCAAAGACCTTCTCGAGATTATTCTTGGCAGAGGCATGAAATAACACTGTGACAAATGCAACATGCATGGCAGGACACAATGTCCCTCATCCGCTTACTTTCTGTTCTCAATCAGGTTGCTTATAAACGTTCAAAATAAAACCAGGCCGCTCCCTGGAATGTGGCTTCACAGTTGAGCTGGAGCGTCGCACAAACAAGTCAACACTTTGCACCACAAACACATTTTTCTGTCCTTAATGAGTCAGGTGGTTTCATTCAGAACAATCAGACTGGATTGTATCAATGGCAGACCTGGAAAATCAGTAAAAACATAAATACTCAAATCTCAAATTGTGCTATTTTTGATACAGTGTGGCTAAAATTAACACAGTTTATTTTAATGCTGTACCTGTGCCTTTGTCTCAGTGTCTTCTTAAAACACACAAGTCAAGAGACAGTTTTGTCCCCCCCCCCTGCGTCAGGTTTATCATTTTGCACACCCCTTGCAACAGCCTGTTGCTGGATGATATTGTAGAAAAATTTATAACAATAAAAGGATTTCGTATTAGTTGATATTAATAATTATTGATTAGCTTTTTGTTTTAAATATCTGATATATTGCCAAACTGGTGATGTGACCTGCCTTTTTTTTTATACAAAATGTTTCCTCAAGTTGTAATTCTCATTTTCTCTCTTCACTTTTGTTTTTTTAGGCAATAATGAGGTACGGTGGCAAAACCAGAAACTGCTGCTGTGCAAGTTACTCATCAGGCTGTTGCTAGGTAACAAATGAGTGAGTGAGTTAGACTTTGTTGTTGTTGTTTGTTTTGTTTTATGTGAAAGTGAGTTAGTCGATGCCATCCAACTTGCATAGCTGGCAGTGAGAGTTTGAGCGGCTAAAGTTTTCCTAAGGGTTATTTCCTCAGAGTACAGTTCTTGACTGGAGTTCAGTGAAATTATTCATAATTTTCAATAATAGGCATATTATCTATTGATAGCAGAGTTTTTCCACATGGTATCATGCTGCAATCACAAATTTTAAAACCTCTATTTTTGTGTCAGGTCAAGACAAAGTAATCTAAAGTTGTGATACAAGATCTTCTTCTGCTTTCTAAAAAGTGTAGCATGCATTTTCATTCAGGCCCTACTTTTGGAATTCATCTGTACCAGCTTTAAACATCACTACAGAATAAGATTTTGTACCATTCATTTCAAAACAACTGAAGCCCAGAAGCCTCTTAAGCCTTTCAACGGACTTCTAAATGGGATTAAGTCTGGACCAAACACATGCACATGCTCTGATTTGAGCCACTCAATTATATCTCTGACTGTAAGGTCATAGACCTGACAGAGGGAGAACCTTTCCTTCAGTCTCAAGTCTTTTGTAGCCTTTAACAGGTTTTCTTCCAGTGTTTCCCTGTATCTAGCTCCCTCCATCTTCTCATGCGTCTCACCAGCACCCATGTCCCTGCTGTAGAAAAGCACCCATACTATGTTTCACTATTGATTAACTAATTGAGGGTGATGTGCAATGTAATTTATTTTCTCCACACAGTGTTTTGTGTGAATGTCAACAAAGAAAATCAGTCTTTGTCCCATCTGACCAAGGCAACGTTTTTGACACGTTTATTGTGTTTTCTATAGCTTGTGGCAAACAAACAGGATGTACAATATCTTTCCTTTCTTCAAAACAGGAACAAATTTGTCGAGTTCATGGTTAACAGTTTTCCATTCTACCTGACTTATGGATCTCTGCAGCTCATTCAGTGAATGTAACCAAAGGCTCTCTTGGCTGCTTCCAATTAGTTATCCATCTCTATGTGTTTCTCCATCAAATACAACTCTGCTAGAACCGTAAGTTACTTTTAAAAGCCTGGAATATGTAGCACTGATAGTAGTCTGACTTGAACTCAATTGTTGACACAATTACAACAAACTTGTCCTGTCCTAAAAAGTGCATAACAAAACCTTCTTTACCTAATTCCAGTCCTACATGTCGGGTTTATAGAGAGGACGAGTGCTGAATGAATCAGCAAACCGCGATGCCATCATCACCATTATCAACAGTTTAAGCTCGTGTTTGGGAAATCACTTTGAAAAAAAAAAAGAAAGCAGTTCATGACCATCCATTCATTAGCTGCAGATTATTCTGAGTCGGCTTGCAGATTGGTAATGATGCAGTTGAAAATTGTGATGAGATTTAATAGGTCAGAATGGGGTTTGGAGCTTTTCCCCCCACAACTTCTATGTGTGTTGGGATGTTGAAAACATTCCTCCAGATCATCCACTCCCTAAAGTGATTCATCCCCGATTTTAAAAAGTTGGAATCTAAAAATGTAATGCAATGCAAAAAACACTTAAGTTTAGCCAAAGGTAAAACAAGGATTCATCTGACAAAGACAGGAGGAAGTCCACTGGAAGTCCCTGCTGGGGAAAACTATGTGCCTAATTGCTAAAATCAAGAAAAATACAACTTGAACGAGAGTATTTGAGTGCAGAATGGGAACCATTTTGAACAAATCACAGGCTGCCAATATTAATGGACCATGTTTATGGATCAAATGTTAATGGGTCATGTTTATGTTATAGTGATTTTGTGAGAAATTAATTAGATTTATTTTTCTTTTGTTCTTAAAAGTATAACAGAACTCATTCAAACAGTATAAATATGTAACTCAACTTAAAAATAAGTAAACGTGTCAAGGGATATCGAAAAACGACAAAAAGCTGCAACTAGCTTGATGGATAGGACTAAAGCATGTTAAGAGCAGAGTGGAAATGTCTTAGCTAAATGCACAGCACAATGTGTGGAGAAAGCCAAGAAGATCATATAAGAAAAATTTAATCCAAATGGACTTAATAACTAAGCCAATATTTTGGAGTCGCCATCACAAAGCCTTAATTCCAGTGTCATAGAAAATTTAAGGGCGAAGCTGAAGGCATGTGGGAACGAGGCAGCATAAAAACCAAACCGGGTTATGTCAGGGCTGTCAGGAAGAACAGGCAGAGTTCCACCAAACTGATGTGAGAAACATAATTATGTAAGGACACTGAGTCATTCAGTTTAAAAGACAATTCTACCCAATCCTAAGGAAACACTGAATTTGAAGAAAGATATATAAAAAAACATGATCAAAAAACATATCCGATCATTATTCCAGGATTTAGCAAATAAAAATCATTATGTGATATTAAAACTAGAACATGAAACCTTTGTCTGATTTAATCGTAGGCACTGAGGAATAAAATGTTATGTGTTTTTTTATACAGAGAATGTAAATATCTGGTTTCATGTACAAAAGCAAGTACTTGAGTCGTACAAAGAGGCGCTGGCCATGTGTTTCAGCAGGGAGGGGATGAACGCTGGCAAGCCGTGCTGGAGCACAAAATCAGAAATCAAAACCTAAAATCTGTGTGGTTAGAGTTGTAGTTGCAGCTTGTTTGGGTTCTTGTTTTGCAGTCACACCATTGACAGCTTTTGCCCTTTGCCTTTTTCCATTTGAACTTTTTCTTCTCAATTTTTCCAACAAATTTGATTTATTTAAAGAAACATGAGCTAGGCTGTGGCTTTGTTTCATGAGAACTTATTTCAACTGTAAGGAGTCTGTTCATAATAAAAGATAAAACAAGTTTCTTGCCAATCAAAATGGAGTTCCGTCTGGAAACAGACTTTAGTTTGAAACATCTCGGGTGCAGCAAGTGTTTTTTTTTTTTCCTTTTCCTTTTTCCCTCCCCCAGTGTTCTTGTTATCTTCAGAAGCAGAGAGCAGTTGCGTTAATTCAGTTTTAACAAGAGTTTTTGGGGCTTTTAACATGCCGTCTGCAATGTAATTAGTGTCTATGGCTAACTAGTTCCCAGCAGGCAGTTTTAAACACTTTCCATTGCTGCACACCACAAGACAAGAAGCATCTGCAAGAAGAAAAAGTAACGTCCGCTGCACAAAGCACACACGCTGATTTACAGAGCCTGAAATGTTCGTTGCAGGTGCTCTAGGAAATCTCATGCTATCAAAGTGAAATTTCTGACAGATGAAGCGTTTGCAGGTTTCAAAGCTGGGAATGATACAAAACCCAAACTGGAGTTCACCAAAGTGCTCTCAGGAGAAACAAAAATGGAAATAAGCATCGATGGACATTATTACAAATGTGAGGAAGAACGAGTTTCCATACGTGAGAGTGGGAAAGACAGAATAAGATAGTATGTCTATGTGCATGCAGAGGCATCTGGTTTTGATCAGCTTTTCCCACTGAACTGGTTGTGTGGCCACACACACACACACACACACGCACACGCACACACACACGCGCTCACAGCTGAGGAGTCAAATGTGTCAGTGTGCTTAATGAAAGCGGGGTGACATCTGCGAGCCGTCCGTCTGCGTGCAGCTCCGAGGAGTTCTGCATGTCTGAGCACAAACAAAGACACGCGAGAAGGTGAGAAGATGAGAAGATGACAGGGAGCAGCACACTGCGATGTTGTGCTGCCGGATGATGCGCGAGAAGTCAAACAAATCTAAAATGAAAACCGTCCTCCTCAAAACAAGACACTTAGTGGAGACAGACAAATATTTGTGGGTAAAGTAGCTGTCTTTTCCCATGTGTTGAGCTGGAGAACGAAACCGCCGTCAGTGAGAACACATTTACACATGCGCAGGAATGCCTGGCCGGAGCCAGGTTTGTTGGGTTAAGCACTTCACAACCACTGATACTTCTACTCACTAACGAGTGGCATGAATGGAGAACACATGGCAGCGACGCCCTGGAGGATTGCCTTGGCAGCGTTTTTTTTTTTTTTTTTTTTGCTGCAGTGTCTGCTGCCTTTCATTTTTCAACACTAATCCGCCAGGTCTGCAGCTTGTGAGCTTCAAGCCTTGCCCATCGGGTTAGCATACAGATGCATGCTAACTAGCAGCAGGAGCGTCCCTTTATCCCCTCTAAAAAGGTTCGGCTGAGGCAGCCCACCAAATGCAACAGCCCATACCAGACAAGTGCATCACCTCTGTTTGGAAAGTATGAACAAATCACTTCCTAATGCCTTCAAAATGACTGCAGGTATTTGTGGGAGAGTCATAGATTTGCAGCATAACCAGTTCTCAAACTGCACCACGATGCTCTGCAGGCGAACCTTCCCTGGACTGTGACATCCGCACATAGGAAGACACATAACAGCAGTTTGTAAACACTCGACTTTGTAATCACTCCTTAAATTTGTTGGAAATAATAATAATGAAAAAAAGCTTTCCAGAGAAAACAGAGAAAATTACTTTCCCATCATCTCGAAACAATATCTGACAAGTATTTTTTGCTCATAGCATCTTGGAACTTGCTTTTGGATCCAGTGGCCTCTGCAAAAGGGTCAGCACTGTTTGTTCCTTTAGCAGTTAGTGGCCTAACTCGGTGGTCGCTCTGATTAGAGTCCAACTGAAATCAGACAGCAGGCTCCAGCTTGAAAACTCTAGGGCCACTTTGGAACCCCATAAGAACATGCCCCTTAATTGTTTTTGTAAATGTAAGCGAATCAGTGAATGGAAACTATGCAGAATGTGGCCTAGCTCTGTAGGAGGAGGATTGTGTCCACAAAGGACCAGAGGAGTTTTGACCGTGAGGCGCAGATGAGGCTTCAACCTGATGCACCTGAACTGAACTGTGCAGGTGCACATCATTACATGACCCATCAGTGGAGGTCAGTTATATTTATACATGACTCTGCCATATGGAATTTAAATGACTTGATGCCAACACAACATAAAACACACAGCAACACCTCTTTACTGTTTTGTGCGAGTGGGGAGCACAACACCTGCACAGCAGTAGAGTCCAAGTTTTTAGAAAGTGACCTGGGTTAGCTTACTCTAGGGCTTGAGGTCTAGAGCTAATTAGCTTATTTGATTCAGGGGTGTTTGACCAGAGGCACAGCAAAAGGTTACAGGTCACCGGCCCCAGAGCACTGGAGTTACTCAGGGTTATTGCAAGAAAAAGAGGCTCTGTCCAGTATCAGATTTATGAGGATCGGTTTGACTTTCCTTCAGCCTGTAGACTTTTGCAGCAGATGCAGAACTGCTGATTGCCTCGTTTTAGTTTAGTTGACTGGTCCACATGTATTCTGAAAGAGAGTTACGTCAGTTTTCCCTCGGAGTACGGAGAGCCAACGGAAGTTGCGAGGGCTACCCTCAAGCAAGAGTTGTACAGGGTTGTACTCTGTCAGGGTTGCGTCTCGGTGCTGGAACCGTTTGTGATGTTCAGGAACTGCATCTGCAAGTGTCAGATTGTCATGGAGAGGAACATGTCGGTTGAGTGAAGTTGCATTTTTGAATTTTGCACATGATGTTGTTTAGTTGGTGTCATCGAGAATCAAGCAATGCTCACAATTTTTGTTTGGAACAGTTAGATTTTTTTTATTATGTGACCCAAAATAACCACATTTATATGCAGTAATCTATGAATATCGTTTTTGCACTCCGCATTTGCATACCATCATTGTAATCATAGTCCGGAATAACTGCTGCTTCCTTTGTCACAGGCTTTGTACACTAACATCTACTGCACTAACATATGCGGTGGGCTAACACATGAGATTTTACTAAGATGAAAAATTTGCTACTGTTTTTGTGTTATAAATATATATATATATATATATATATATATATATAATTGTATTGTTTTTCTAGCTATGTTTAATTGGGATCCTTTATCTTTATCACAGTTTCAATAATCACCTAAAATTTATTGTGTTTTCTCGCTCTAATGTCTCCTTCATATAAGTGAACTTTAATTGACTCCTGTTTGATTTTGATGTATAGCTGAAAAAGATGGGTGAAATAAAACGCACTAGAACAATCAAAGCTGTTTCAACTGCAACTTTATATACCGTACCGTGGATATTATAATGCCGTGAGGACAATCTCTTCCGCACCTCCTTTTTCACTCAGTATCCTCCACTATCACGTCACAGTGTATGTCTGGCTTTTTTTTAATCATCTCAAAGACATTTCTTTGATTACCGCTAGTCACTTCCTCTTCCTGCTTCCTTCCTTTCCCTCACCTCTGCATCTTCCCTGCACTGTGTCCCGGTCAGCCTTTCATTATTTTTACCCACCAGAATGTGGACCAGCTCCACTTCATGCGAACGGAAAACCACAGGTTTTGTTCTGTCTGGCCAGCTCCCAGCATCAGCCCATCCACCAGCATCTCTGTTCAATGGAAACAAAAACAAGACGATGTAAAACATTAATACTTTTGAAAAGGTATCACAGGACCACAGGACATAAATCCATCATCTCTGAGTCGGAGATGGTTTCCTGCCAGAAACCAGGAAACAGAAATCTTCTTTTCAGACTTTAGTTTTCTCCGTGTCAGCTCTCTCAGGATGCTGGCAAACTTCCATCACTTTCTGAACTTCCTAGCAATAAGGAGTCCTGCCCCTCAACCTAGCAGTGGCCATAGTGTTATCGTGGCTGAATCTGAGGTTCAGAAAATATCAGACATTTCTAGCACGCGCCTTAGTTAATTGTTGGCATGGCTATGTAAGATCTTCATCAGGTACACATAAGTCCAGATAGGTAACAAGTTTTTACAAAGGGAGTTCCTACCTATGTCAGCTCCAAGTCAGTTCACACTGTGATTGTCAGCCATTATATCACATATTTCAGACGAAAAGAATAGTGTGGCAAATGTTAAAGCATACCTCCAATTATTAAAGAAAATATTTCTGTCTCCTGCAGTGACTCACATCTGATTATCACTCTAAATCTGAACATCTGTTCATCTTTTCCGCTTTTGAGAGTTCATCTCTGAAAGAAGGCGTTCTGACATCTGCACCTCGCTGCCTACTTATTGTTTTATTGACATCTCTGTTGGGATTTGTGGGGTGAGGATTCTGCCATGTTAGCAAATCCCATCGTCTAGCACCTTCTACAATACAGAGTGAGTTACCAACGAGATTTCAGTCGGTTTGATTTTGCTTCAGTCTTTCCGGAGGATTAAAAATGAGTTGGTTTAAAATAAAACAGAAAAAAAATCCGAAACAATCTTGTGATCGATTGAAATCAAGTGGCTCAACACGTATCCATTATTTGGGCTGGCAAAATGAATATTTCTTCGAATGCACCTCTAATGACTGGGTTGTCAGACAGTGTCAGCTTAAAAGTGTAAAGAAATGGTTGTCCTAGCAAATCAATGATTTTATTTTATTGTTTTGTTAGTGGGCTTTTATTTGTCTAGTGACTACATGAGCAAAGTATTTGCTGTTCAGCTCTGCTCATGCCAAAAAATACATAACAATGAAGGAGAGACTGAGAGTGAGTGTTCAAACAAAATAAAATAAAAAAAAACAAGAGGTTGTATCAGTTTCTATAAAAATACATCACATTAGCGAGGCAGACAAAGCTCACACTTAAAGGAGTTACAGGTTCATATAAAAAGGGATGTTTTTCCATGTCATGTCTCATTTGCTTATTCAACAATCAAAATCAGACCCACTAGGCTGAATAATTGAGTCCAGCCCTGCAGAGTCTGTGTGAGAAAGAGAAAGCTGAATTGATTTATACGCCGTAGCATTTATAATCTCTGAAAATGCTATTTAGCTGCAGCAGAAGGAAAGGATTCAATTAAAATGCACCCTTGTGAACTATTACTTCACACAATAATGTGTCTGTGGCCTAACAAGAAACGCAACATAACAAGCGCCGCTCACTTTCTTCCCTGCAGCCCTCCTTCGCTTTCCTCTGGGGGGGTGAGGGCAGGATTTACAGTTTGGTCAAAGTCATAACAGTAAATGCCCTAAAGGACAAGAAAATTGAACTGTACCCTTGTTATGGCTTGATTTTCCTCCACTTTGGTCTTTATTGCAGAAGATGAATAACCGAGGACCTGGAAAAGCTTGACTGTTCTACCTCCCACATCCAAAGAAGAATAAGGAAATAATTAAGACACATCAAGGAGCTGAATCATTGCTCTGAAGATCTAGGAATCAAATCTAAAAACATGCTGTTGTACCAATATGCACAGTGCCTTGAACAGGTTATCATTTCCCACAATTCTTTATGTTCCAACCACAAACTTGTTTACCATGACTTTTTTGTTTTCTATTGCAAACACAAAGCTGTACAAAATTGTGACGTTCTAGATAAATGGGAGCCAGTTTATGGTAGAGTCATAAACTGAAGGAATGGTAGCTTTTTGGGGATGGATGTAAATGCACACCAAAAAAAAATAAAATAAATATTTGCAAAGCGTTTAAAAAAACATGAAGAATTTTCCTTTCACGTTATAGTTATGCGCACTCTTTTGTTTTATTATTATTATTATTTTTTTTTTATTTTTTTTTTTTTTTTAACTATACATTCAGAAATTTGGAGCTGCAGCATGGCAATATGGGAGAATGTTCAATGTGTATGAATGCAAGACAGTGGACACCTTATCTATATATTTTATGTATGTTTCACATTTCTCATCCTCGATCATTTGACCAACAGTGAGCACTTTGTCACACAATGTTGGAGCTGCAGGATGTATGTGTATAAACACTAACCTCAGACAGAAAGTGAAGAATAGCACAATGCCAGAGAACTCTCTCAACTGGTAACATTCCTCATTAAAGTCTTCACAGGTGAGGTGTTGCTTGCATAAAGACACGTTCATAAACCTGTCTTTAAACCTGCTCTTATATTAATAACCACATTATGGGGGCAATCATTTGGAGCACTTTATGCCATGAATAAATATTGTGCAAGCAAAGACTGGATAATGCGTGGATAATGTGTTGGGAGTGATTGAGTGAATGTGGGAAAATATCATGGAAAATATTAGCAAATCGGAAAATGTTACAGGTAGTTGGAATAAGAGAGATATTATAACAATATAATGCATTCTGAGCTTGTGATGACAATTCTTCCAGAACAACGTGAAATCTCACCCTTTACACTCTCATTTGCTTGTCCAGACATACACACACAAACCAGGGTGAGGATTGTTTCACTAATGAGCTGGTTTGGCCGCGGTTGAGTTATGGGCATGAGCGCACGGTGGGACGTCAGTGCAGTCTGGGAGAGTGTACTGAGTGCACCTAACGCCACGCGTTGCCAAGGTCCTGTACTGACTGATTTCTCTGCCTGGAGCTGCCTTCTAACAAGGCAGAGCTGACACTGGTGCCATGACCTGACCACAAGCAGCTTGTAGGAAATATTCACATCCGTCACATAAAGCTGAGCTAAAACCAGCTAAATAAACTGTAATCACACTCCAAGCCGTGGAGGTAGAAAGTGTCGCACCAAACTTCTCAGAGGCAGTTTAAAATGGCTGGATCCAAAAAACCTGAGTAAAAAAAATGGCACACGAGACAAACATTGTATTACGTCCGTGTTGTTTCCAGGTAATTTTGGTTTTGTCTGTTTACAACATGTAATATTTAAAAGAACGCCATGAAATGTTTGGTTTGATTGTTGCTACAGATTGATCTCTCTTTTTAAGGCCTCAGAGAGGAGAATCACGTACCGAGGCCAGGGCTGCTGATTGCACCCCAAGGTCCTCCTCATTGATACATCACAAAAAGCCAAACTAAAACCAGAACTACTGAGTCCCGGGACCTTATTACAAATCATAATTAAGTGTAGAAACAAGATTAAGTGCTTGGTAAACTAAAAAGATTTGATGATTTTTATGTGCAACAAGTAGCCCCTGAATTTATCATCAATCACTTTGACGCCAGTTAAGGTGGCAGTTTGACAAAGTACTAGAATTCAGACTGTTAGTCGGCTGTGTTCTTGTCTCGGAAAGTTTGGAAGATATAAAAAGAAAGACGGGGGATATAAATCTGTAACCACATCTGAAAGGAAATATAAAAGTGACAATTTAAGAAACCCTTGTTTGTGGCCATTTAATACAGATCTGTTTTTTAGTTGCTTCGGAATTAAGGCAAACGCTGAATGAACATGAAATCCCAACCACATAATAGTCGTCTTACGCTGTTAGGCACATTTTTATGGGTGAAGACTCGCAGAGACAGCATTATAAAACAAAAAAGTAGAATATACTGTACTTCAGATCAAAAGAACAGATGAGCACATGAGCAGTATGCGAGATGCATCAAGGACTCATTGTATTTCTTTCATTTTTGACCCATTCACTAATTTAACCTACAATTATGACTAAAAAAATAATAACAGACCTACCATTTTCTTAACTGGAATGTTAACGTATTGATTTGTACTTAATTGGTTTGTCTACATTAGCGTAGGACCTTTAGGAAATTGATATAAATATTTATGCAGCAGACCAGGGGATTAGTTTCATGACTTTTTCCATGGTGCAGCGGTCAAATGTCCAATTGATCATGCAAGTGGCCTTAAAGCTCAGGCTGAACACCGCTAGTTTCTCCAGCTGGGCCTACATCCTCAGCAGCATTACACTCTCTGCCCCACCTGTGACAATAAACAGCTTGATTACCACCTCCTGTCCGGTGACGCCATTTAATGCTCTCTCTTGGATCGTCCTGGGGAACAAAACAACCAAAAATGTATTTATCTCCCATGCATTTAAACGGACCTCCTACAAGCTAAGCGTGTACACCACATTTTCCATCATGTGTTTCACCTGCAATATCTTTGACTTGGACTTATTAAAAAAAAAATTTAAAAAATTCAGAAGAAGATATATTCCCCCTATTTTTGTTTTAACTTGACTGAAATTCCTAAGTCTTTGGGTTCACAGAGTTCCTTTTGTCTGTTTTCCAGCTGCCTCATGCTCTACCTCTCATCTTACAGTTCTTCAGCGTGCATTTTCTAAAAATGACTTTAAGGTTCTTATTGTTGCAAAGAAAGATGGGCATAATCTTCTGGATGCCTAAGATTCTATTTCCATCGTCGGAAGTAGCAAAATCCCGTCGTAAACCTAACCCTAACCCTAACCTACCCTAACCTACCCTAACATGACAACTGAAAGAAAAAAAAAAGAATATACAAGTCTTTAAGGTGGCGAAATAACCAAAAGGGCAGCAGATTCCATGGAAAACCCCAAATGGTTGGAAACACTCTCAAGCCATTCTCCTCGGCTGCTCAATCTTCAAATAAACTCAGGAGGTTTTTCCAAAGCTTTGCAGGAGTAAGAAGAGGGAAAAGGGAATGAAACACTGACCTTTAATTTGTCTTTCTCATGCTATGTAGATTTAAATTGGTGTTCTTGGTGTGCAACATTACACGTAAAAGTGAACAGAGATAGACAATTGTTAAAAATGTTAATGACTCATTCCCAAATGATTCATTCATACAGAATGTGTGTTTCAAATTACTGAACAGTGTGGAAACTCGCACAATCTGTCTTTTAAGACAACCACGAGCTATGCTTTTTTTATTTGGCTATTATGCAGCCGACTAGCACATGTTAGCATATGAGCATAAAGGAATTATATACTGAAACGAATGCATGGTTTTTAAAATATTTCAAGATTAAAAACATGAAAAACTGTGGCCGACACTTACCTCTAAATGAAATGTTGTGCCTCCAGAAAATAGTCTACCAAAGCCAACGTCCGGTTTGCGTTTTGACTCCAGGCACGTAGGTGGCGCAGGAAAATTGAAGGAGTTTCTCTACTCAGATGAGACAAAATTGTACTTTTTAACCTGCAAAAAGTGGAATTTAGCACATCGCCTTGAAAATGCCATCCTCACCTTGAAGTGCAGTGAAGGTGGGATCATGTTGTGGAAATGCGTTTCCTCAGAAGAGAATGAGAAAAAAAAAAGTAAATTGATGATTCTACAAGACTTTGCATGCAGAATAAATAAAATTGTAGTGTATTTTTTTCATGGCAAGTGTGAAAAAAAATCCATTGTCATGGCCAGATCCACTCATCACCTCCTCACAACCTCACTTACTGAATTTCACAGGCGGAAATTCAGTACTGTAAGGTATGTTTTTATGGCTTCAATTTCATCTCCTAAAGAGACTAAAGTGCAGAAGGAAGACACTACAACTGGGGTACCTGTGTACTCAAACACCTCTGCAAAAAGAGCTATGTAAAATAAGCTTCCTTCATAGGTTAACTGGGTTCCGCCTTGGAGAAAAGGCGGAACCTGCCTCCCGTTGTCCATGTCAACGGGAGGCAGGATGTCTCCCTATGGATGATATCTGGGAACGTCTTCTGATTTGGTAATGAGAGAAAGGATTCTGTTAGATAAGAAGGGAAAAGAAGACACTTTATATATGTATTGAAAAGTGAGAAGTCAGACACCATTTAAGTAAATGCAGCTTATAT
Organism: Micropoecilia bifurca; assembly: GCA_903067075.1. Lineage (NCBI taxonomy): Eukaryota > Metazoa > Chordata > Actinopteri > Cyprinodontiformes > Poeciliidae > Micropoecilia > Micropoecilia bifurca. The sequence goes on from CAEGAF010153715.1 coordinate 25,843, forward strand.
TTCCTATTTTGTATTTCTTTCAATGGAAAAAGAAATCTCTAAATGGAAACATAATTTGAAAAGTCTGTAGGTTTCCTGTTTTAAGGTCAACTGGATTCACCTATAAATAATTGGTCAAAAAAGGACTAAATCTTTCCTTTCCTAAATGTCAGGAAATATCTATTCTGGACATTTGACCTGCATGTAAATAAATAAATTCTCACAGTCCTAATGTTTTCAAGCAGATTACTGGATCCAAATATGAACTAATATGAACTAAAAAAAAAACCCTGTGGACTTTGTTTTGAGACATACATTTAGGTCAGTCATTTCAGAGGGGTCCTTATGGTCGCATCATAAAGAAAGATTTCATACCTTTTTGCTTTTTTGTTTTCACTACACTTGACCACAGAAATATAACTCACACTGCAACAACGTGATCAAAATGATAAGAAAATACATTTGTGGTAAACTGTTTTTCCGCTCTCAGCATCAGTTTATGAATGAGCTTCAGGTCTCATTAAGCTTTCTAAACAATACTCCAACCTCTCTGGTTGGCTATTTTTGACTTTGGGAAAGAGCTTGAAGGGAAATCCAGGATTTGTATTATTTTGACTCTTGATAAGAGGCTGTGGTTGAATCTGGGGCCAAATTAACAGGCTGCAGTCATATTGTCAAATGTCAACCTCATGCGAAGATCTGAACACTCGCCCCAGCAGAACGCTGTCAATCTGATTGGAAACTTTGTAGCTGATGTTTAAACCAAAGGCACTTTCCCCAAAACCGCAAGACATCTCTTGATGTTGGTGATATTTTTAGTGCAGCTGGAATGAGATTGTTTCAACAAAAAATATTTCCAAGAGAGATTCTGAGAAGCTGAATCTGAGAGAACGGAACAACATACAACAACGGCATTCTATATCACCATTTGTATTTCCTGAATATAAAACCAAGTGACAAAAAAGTGCAAAGAAAATGTATTTTCTTTGCATTTTTTTTTGCAAAGAAAATGCAAAAGCTCATTGGTGGGACCAGGCTGGTGAATCGGTAGCTCCTCCGCAGTTTAAAATTAGCTGCGTGAACAAGGGCCTATTTTTATAGAGGTAACTAAAAGCTGTTTTCACTGGTTTGTATATTAGCCAGTAAACTGCACCAACAGAAGAAGCTTTAATTTTTATTGATCCAAACTCTGAAAATGGTTCCATAAAAAGGGGTTTTATAAACCATTTAATCTCTGATTAAAACGAAATAGGTAAACAGAGACTTTAATCTTTTCTAAGCATGCTTGATTAAATTTATGTCGAAAAGGAACAGCACCTGTGGAGTGAATGCTCTCCAACTGCTAAACCGTTGCACAAGTGTGAATTTATTGTGGACTTTCTCCTTGTCCAAAGTGCATTATTATATGCATATAGACTGAAATGTATACATTGCTGCACTAGCGTTCAGCTAAATGTCCATTTGTCATATCCTGGGTGGTCACGTGTATTTTCAATGTCTTCCTCCCTTCTAGCTGCAGATCAGCAACTCATCAAGTTCAGTGCTTAAAAATGCACAGGATGATGTCCACTTTTTGCCTTTCGATTAATGGCGTTATCAGGTAGTTTACGAAGCATCTGACAGACGCCAAAAGTGCAAAGGAAGACCAGAAAATGCTCAAGATAGTAAGGTTTGAATTATGCCACATGTTCGTACCATGTACTGTCAAGTCTTGTGCAGATTTTAAAGATGCCTAATGTTGAAATAAGAGAGTAAGGCTCCATCAAATCATACAGAAGGCAAACTGTTGTAATGTGACATCTGTGGAGCGCATTTATTGGACACTGTCATCGTACCTTGCAAGGTGCAGGGACCCAATTAACACCATACAGAAATGCTTACATTTCAAATGATGTTGTGGATGATTTGCATTCTGTAATTATTAGCAACAAATAACCCATTTGACATTCGATTACATGGTTCAGGAAGAAGATGGGTTTCCTGTTTCAGAGATGAACAAGTCTTGGAAGGGAACAGTGAGGAAGAAGCAATCAATTCAAAAGAACCACACAAAGCCAGATTACAGTTTGCTAATGGATTCAAGGACAAAGACTTAAATATTTGGAGACATATCTGGTGGTTTGGATAAACCTAAGTTAAAGTGTTTCACCATGATGACCCTTGTTACATTTGGAGGAAAAATGAGGATGGGTGCAAGCCTGAGAAAATGTCCCAATTCAGAAGTAGCATAATTTACAAGATCAATGGCACGTTGACAAAAGAACAACATGACTCAGCAACATCTCAAGAATGCAGCTAGGAAGTCAAAGGTTGGGCAAAAATGTGCCTTGCAAATGAAAAATGGGCCTTAGCATACTAGCAAAGTAGTTACAAAGTGGCCTAACCACAAGAAAATTATTTTTGGGAGATGGCCATCACAACGTTCTGACATCATTTCCTTAGGAAATGTGTGGGAAGGGATGAAAAGCAAGGTGACCTCCAAACCTGAGTCAGTTACGTCAGTTTTGTCAATAGTTTTGTCAACTATTCTAAGTATCTTGTGGAAGGATAACCAAATGGTACTTCAAAAAGGCTTTTGTTCTATACACTAAGGGCATATGTACAATTTTAAAACAGAAAAAAATACAAAAATATGTACTCTCTACCACTATAAAGAAGTTTGTTATAAAATGATAGAACTGTTAACTGCTATTGTTTCTGGGAACTATTGCTCTAGATCAGGGGATGGCCATCCTGGTCATTGAGGGCCTGTGTCCTGCAACTCTTAGATGTCTCCCTGGTCCAACACACTTGAATCCAACAGCTGAATCACCTTTTAAGTGCATTTAAGTTCTCAAGAGTCCTGCTAACAACCTCATTATTTGACTCAGGTGTGTTGAAGTAGAGATGCATCTAAAAGTTGTAGGAAGAAACACATTTTCTTTCACTTTTCAAGTAAATGTACATATCCTTTCTTGTTTAATAAGATGAACAGATAAGCAGTCAGATTTTGGCGGTATTTGAGATAAAATAAGGAACCAGTGGTCTTCTAGTTGTGCTCGTTAAATCACTTTTAAAGCACAGCTTTATAGGCTTGGTTAAAATTATCTTAACACAAATGTTTCTATTGTTTGATAAAGCAGTGCTGAGAATTTACAAAAGGAAGGAGTTGAAAAAGTGAGGATGGAAAAGCTGCAAAGTTTGCCAACTGTTCTGGCGTGGCTGAAAGCCAGTTAAAAGTAGCAGTTTCCCCCAATGGTGCTGGGCTAGATTAGCGTCACCTCCCAGTCTCATGAGCCATGACAGAAGAATGCTTATGAAACTCACACATGCAGCACATAGCAGCAACTTCTGAATGAAACAGGAGACACAATGAAATTACTGGAACCTCACTGATCTCCGGCCAGTGAACAAAGTCTGAAATTTCCCTTCGAGCAATTTGTGGCATGTTTCAAGAGCAAACATGTATGTGTGCAGGGAGTTATCTAAGAACACTGAACAATTTGTTGCTGTTGTTGTCTGTACAGATAAGAGTGAAAACTATGAATGTGAAGGACTGTAATCAAATGCAAACCTTTAAATTCATAGAGTTTAATTTGCTACAGCGAAGTATAACTGGTTATTTTGGAGAAATATTGACCATTGATTGAAAAGGGAGAGAAGAAAAGACAACTGTGCAAAATTTAAAGGAAACGGAAAAAGTAAAAATATATATATACATTTTAGGACCATTTTTAAACTGATACAATAATTAGTGACAAGATCACCTGGAGAAGTGTTATTTATATTTTATTATTTATATATTTTTTGTTATTTATATTTTATTTCTATTTACTTGGGTCCTTTCTTTCAAACCTAAAGAAACATTTAGGAGATTTTCATAGCCGTAAGACACACCACATTTTTTTTTTGCTTTTTTTCATTTGTTTTCTCAGTTTGAATGACCAACAAGCTTCAAGTATTTGGTTTGTAACCACGCATCAACTTATAACCAGGGTGTCTTTCAAGCTTTAATGCAGAAAAAAACAAAGGAACAAGAACCAAAGCCAAAACAGATGAAATGCACAAATTATTGAAAAAAAGCTTTGATAGGTTCACCTGATCAAATATCGAATACCAAAGGGGGAATAAATGAAAAAATAAAAATAAAAATGCAGCTGAAAGCTTCCAAAACGATTCAGTGGAGCAGCACCCCCAATGCTCTTGTTGATAACCTAAAGAGCAAAATGCTTGATGTGAGTATTGTCAGTAGGTAAAATTGCTCTATTTGTTGCAGTGGACTTCACACAGCTTGTTTCTGTATGGTTTTCTCTTTGAAGAAGACCTTTGTACAGCAGCATTGCTTTGTCGACAAATGTGATTATCACAGCAAACACAAAAGCCCTCAGACTACAGGGCCAATGCTTGCTGTAACATTTGCACCACTTAAAATCCCTGTATAACCTGAGTAGCCATTGTTTCATTCAAGGAAAAAGTAGTCGGATCACATTGTGCAACGTAGAAATCAGCCATCAGACCCTTCAAAATTATTCTTTTCTCCTCTGAGAATAAAATCTCCTTCCACCTTTCAAGGTTCCATGTTTGGTTGGTATTCCTTTAGAAAGTTAAAATGGGCTCATTTGGCATTGGAGGCCATTGAAGTTGTTTTTTTTTTTTTCTTTTTGTTATTTTAACCATTCTCTCGCAATTACCCTTCTGAACTGTCCAAAAACAGAAAACCTTTTGGTCTTTACTAGATAGTAAAGATGTCAGGCAATGTCTGACAGTACATGAAATTAACACTGGATTAGTTTGAAGATTGTGACTCTTCAAGGCTGTGAGATTAAACTGAAGACCAGCTGTTAAGCACACTGAGTTTAAGCAGCATTTTCACTTAGTTACATAACCTATGTGTTTTGTCTGGCTTCTCTTTCTTTCTTTTGCATGGTGAAGTCCTATGTAGAACTTTGTAGCATTCTATCAGCACAAAATTCTAATATTTGCTATTTCTTCCCTGGCTGAAAGCTTTTTTTAATTTTTTTTTTTAAATCAGGGTTGTGTGCTGTTTTTGCAGAGAACCCAAAGTCAAGCAGGAAGTAACAAGGTATTAATTTAAAACAGTTCTGACTGGTTAGGTAGACAGATTTTAGCAGGTTTATGAGAAACTGGCAATGATTAACATTTCTAAATAACATATTTGTATTTCAGCTGGTTACATTACGTTGGACATACATGTAGACGACTTATTTTGTGCGTTTTGGGCCCAACGACTTTGTCACAATTACAGCAATACCACTCAGACACCCAGGTTGAAATAGTTCTGCTTGTGGTTTTAATGCATCAAACAAAGTTTAAAGGACATGTAATTTCACCATAGCATTATTTTGTTCTGTTGCACATAGAAGGCAGGTTGCTGCAATCAGGTTGAAAGCAGCAGCAGCAGGATGTGCTGCATCCTGCTGTTATTATCAGGCAGCTGAACTGCAGTGAACCTCAGCAGCTGTTTAAAAGCTTCCTACTGCAAAGCTGTTTGTTTGCTGGTTCTGCCTTTCAGGAAAACATACACTGAATCACTTCATGCCAGTCTCATTAACGTAGACATACACACTACATGCACGGAATCTCTCGGTCCCTGTTTCACACACTCTGTGCAGATGGTCAAGTGGTATACACACACACACACACACACACACACACACACACACACACACACACACACACACACACACACACACACACAC
>CAEGAF010153727.1:0-13091 GCA_903067075.1 Micropoecilia bifurca
CACACACACACACACACACACACACACACACACACACACACACACACACACACACACACACACACACACACACACACTGCAGTGAGTATATACTGCAGACCTACACGGTCAAACACACTCGTTATGCCAACACACACCAGGTGTTTAGGTTTGTTCGTTTTACAAGCTGGAAAAAGGCAGTGAGTTTGTCAACCTACACGATTTATTTCTCCCTACAGCCACGATACAAAAAGGGTGTTCAGCTCTTTTTTTCCCTTTTTCTTCTCTAAAATAAGCTGCCCGCCTCCGCTACGTGACAATTAAATACGCGACTGAGCTCTAACTCCACCAAGCTGCCGCCCTGGGAAAGAGTTCAGCGGGTTGCTGGAAAACACAGGAAGGAGGAAAGTCAGCTGTGACTTTGGGAGGGTCTGGGAAGGAGCAGGAACAAGAAAGAGTGAGAGAGAAGTGAGCGGGCGGCCCCCGCGTTACATAACGAGCCGGGAAAAGAGGCAGAGCGACTGTAGGAATAAGACACTCAGACACTCTGCAGCTTTCACACCGCGGCCCTCCATCTGCTGCACCTTCATGGGCAGAACGTGGCTGCAGGAGCCAGACAGCGAGAGAGAGAGAGAGAGAGAGAGAGAGACTGAGAGAGAGAGAGACAGAGAGACAGAGAGAGAGAGAGGAGCTGCATGAACTCACTGAACCTCCATCCCTATAGACAGACATGAATAAATGATGCTGTGCGCCTGGTTCCGATACATGTATCACACCGGATTGTTGCAGAACATCGGCTCAATCCGGCTGCAGCGACGCGCTCATCGCGCGCGGTCTGTCAAAAAATATCGAGAATATTGAATAGTTAGTAGTACGAGAACCAATGAGATTTTATTTCTTATTTTGCATTGTAGTAGATGAACTACTTTAAAAATATTTTGTTTTGATTTGCTTTTAAATTTTATATATTTTGTATTTCATTTCAGAAAAATATTGACACATTTGTTTTGTGTTTCTTTCCCCCTCCCATTTATCATGTCATGAAAATATTTTGTTTATAAACTTTATGCAAATACTAGCCTAGTTTTAACAAAAATTATTAAAAGGAAAAACCCTAAAAAAACAAACAAAAAAAACCCCTAAAGGTCAGAAGTTCAAAGACATATTGAACATCAATTATAGAAAGTATCAGTTCCAGTGATACTGAATTGGATCAGTACCAAGAGTGGTGATTCTAGCCTGGACTATTGCCACCCATCCCCTATTTGGCCGTTAAGCGTCCCGTATTGAACTGATACCATCCGATAAACACACCTATCACACACACCTCAACATTAAGTATAACAATAACGACCCAGATAAAACACAGGAAATATAAATATTAAGACATTAATACTAGACACTGAGCACAGAGTCCAACATAACGTCGCCGCCATCTTGTATGTGGCGACCGAAGCTCCTTAAGTCCTGTGCTGTGTGAACTTGTTTCAATAGGAACATAAAAATTACTCTGAACATTTGAAATTGCTGGGTAATTACAAGTTGTTTGCAGTGGAGACAGGTATAAGATTGAATTCAGTCATTCTTAAAGTTTGATTTGTGATTTTGTCTTTTCTGATAGATTCAGTAATTTTACATCCAGGATCTTCAGGAGAATTAAGCAAAACCCAAACTCCTTGTTCTCAATCACATTCAATAGTGAGGTTTTGTGCTAAACTAGAATCAGTCAGAAATTTTTTGAGAATGTAGCCTAATGAACATTTTAAATTACCATAAAAATAAATATCAAACATGTTCTAAATAAATCCTATTCACATTCAAACTTTATCATGTTTATAGTCACCATATGTTATTTCACAGTTGAGGAAATCTCCGATATGCAACATTCAGTCTTGTTGAATGGCTTCTTCTAAGTTTCGTCTTCAACCCAACTGACAGGGTAAAACATCTACCCAACCCCTGACCCAACAGAATTATTCAACCTGTAGAGATCCGGTACATTTCTGACCCAACTCTTGACCCAATATTTAGTCAAACTAACCCAACCTATGACCCAACAGATTCTACCCAGCCAATTAGTTATGAAAATAATCCAGCATTTTTTACTGCACAGTAAAAAAAAAATCCTGCATTTTTTACTGCACAGTAAAAATAAATTAAGCGTTTTTTAGAATGTGCTCTACTTGTAAAAACGAGAAGATCAGGAAAATGTTCTCATGTTCCACAAAAGACCTTTGTTGGTGAAAATGGTTATAATGGACCAATAGAATGTCAGTATTTTGGGATGTGTTGTGTTTTTTTTAAATGTTTCACAGGTTGTTTTCTGCCGGATGTCAGGTTTTATTTCTTGTATCCAGGTCATTGGTTCTCCAGCTCCATCTCCATCTCCTCTGTTTATTTAGCTTGTGTTTTTCACTTGTGTCTCCTGATTGGTTATTCCCCTCACTTGTTTCCTGTAGTATTTCAGTTTGAGTCATGTCCTTGTCGGTGCTGGATTTTTGTGTGTGTCTCACCCTTATTTTGCCTACTCATGTCTGAAAAATCATTAAATAAACTGCAAGATGCCACCATTCGTTTTTTGGTTTGCCATCACTTCCTGAAACACCTTATCTGACACTCTAGGTTACATCTTTGTGGGGACTTTCCATTGACTTCCATTCATTTCTACAGCCTAAACCTTACCTTTACCCTTTTCCTAACCCTAACCATCACATACCTAACCCTAACCAAAACTCAATTCACACCTTAGTCCTAACTCTGACCCCTGACCCTAAAACAGGGTTTCCCCTTGTGGGGACCAGGCTTCGGTCCCCACAACTAGCAATTGGTCCCCACAACGTAATATATGTCAGGAAAATCGCCCCCACAAGGTATTATAAACAACCGCGCACACACCTACACGCACACACAAACGCACACACATCCCCTGTCTATTTATAACCCATTGCGGGGTTTTAAGGTAAAACTCTGATGACTCCTTGTTTTACCCTCGGCCACTTGCCTTACAAGGACCCACTAAGAGCCCCTAGGAGCGCACAATCGCTTAGCAACCGGCAGTGTTTGCACCTAAGCTGTGAAGATCTGGCGCACGACGCCCACCTGCCCCTCGTCATCCTATCAGCGCCACTGCGCGCTGTCCCTCTCGATCCTTATGGATTTTATTCACCACCGAAACTGTAAACCCTGTGGACAAACTGATTAGAGCTGAAATAGTTGGAGGTCTGAATATAAAGATCCGGGCTATAGCCACATGTTTACAACACCGATTTGTTTGTGGATGTACAGTGGAGAGATGGTCAGGTGCTAATAGACCACATCTTCGAATTACACACATTCAGAATCCTTTTACTAGTCAGGAGGACGTCGAGGTCACCTGGTTTTACTGGGAGATTAAAATTGACCGAATACAACAACAGCATTTTGATATTTGAGATTGTCTTTTACTTTGTTTTCCACACACACACACACAAAAAGAAAACAATTGAAATGCATCATTTAAGGTGCAAAATCGATTTGGCGAAATTTAAGAGACCGCTTAAAATTTTTAGTTTCTCTGATTTTACTTTTTACAAGTGCGTGTTTGCATTAAAACGAAAGTTCCTCTTTATTCTACAAACTACTGACACATCTCTGAAATTCAAAGCAAACATTTTGTATTTATTTGCGCAAAAATGAGAAAAAGTCAGAATGATGAAGATGTGGAGCTTTCAGACCTCAAACAAAGAAAACAAGTTCATGTTCATTTCGAAACAACAATACTAATGTTTTAACTCAGAGAGATCAGAATAACCATGAGGTTTTCAGTGCAGTGGGCTCTTAATTTTTTTTTCCAGAGCTGTATATAAACCTTTCATGTACACAGCAGCTCTGACAGTTTGGAATAATGCTGATAATATTCTTGCATTTGCTGCTTACAGCTCTCAGTCAGATGGGAAGTCCACACACCACAAAAGATCCAACATTGTCTTTTGGAAAAATATTCTTCAATATTTTCAGAAAACTCATTTAAAAAGCAGAGCTCTGACAGTCCCTTTTGTAACGACATTAGCTCTAGTGTTGATGCTTTGCCTCTCCTTGCCATAAGCAATTACAACAATCACTATAATCCACATTGTTGGACTATCTTATTACAACATTTCCAATTTACCTGATTGTGCCCTGATGTCCCACAATGTCATGAAGTCCAATTAAGTTCATTATCCCCCCAGAGAGGGACGGAGAGCAGCTCACAGAGTGACAGTAATGACGGGAGGAGAGTGTTGGAGCAGAAATGTCAACGCTATTAGAGAGAGCTGGAGAGACATGTTGGAGGATAAGTAGATATCCACACAGTCTGAGGGGGAAAATAGTGAGAACTGGAGGATACAATATGGCAATAAGTGGTATTGTTGCATTAATTAAGGCCAACCTTAAATTTGTGCTTGTTGAATGTGACATTTAGTGACCAGGTACAGGAAAACGGATTGCGTAAAAGCATGTTGGCATCAATTTGGACTTAAACATTGAGGTGCACGAGGCATCTGGAGGAAAAAAAAACATCATAATAAAAAAAGACCAAGCATGTTATGAGTTCTAGAGTGGAAAAGCATTCTTTTTGAAAAATATCCAGTCAGAGCAGAAGTATTCATATCCTCCTGCTTTATTTTCACATTTTATTTTGATACAATCGTAAGGTTTATGATATTTTATCGGGGTTTTATGATAGGTAAAATGTCATTTCTCTAAACTTGGAAAAGCAAACACGGCAAGCGTTAGCACACAAAGGGTGTTTCAGAAAACCTCACATCACAAGACACACCATCTCCACTGTGAGAAATGGCGGCGGCAGCATCATGGCGAAGGGAGGCTTTTCTTTTTTCGGGGATGCGAGTTCATGGGAATATGGACAGAACAATACTAATGTATTGTAATGTACTAATGTAGAGCTGGAAACAGGAAAATCAACGAAGGAAACTAAGCAAAAAGCTGGAACTGCTTAAGCTTTTTCAAATATCATATTGGTGTAAAACACAGGTTTAATGCAATGCACAAAATGAACAAGTTCCTCTACTGACGATTCAAACATACACCAGCCACACTTTTCAGATTTTTATTTGAAATTGACCATGAAACATAAATATGCTGTACTTGGTGTTGAAATGTGACAGTGCGAGTTTAAAAATTCCATGGGGTTCAGAAAATTCTCAAAACATAGATTTGAGAATATTTTTTTATTTATCCTCAGATAACACAATATTGTCATCATGACAGACAAACCACAGATTTGAAAATCCTTATTGCTTCCACAAGGTACAAAAAAAAGCTTTCAGTAGAGTCGGTTTTCGTCTCCGTTCTTCTCGACAGCAGTTACTACCACTGATGAAATCTACGGAGGCACAGTAAGCCCATTTGATGTTCTGAATGACACAGTTTTTGACACACGCCTCACATTTTAATTTCTCCCGAAAGAATAAAAACCTCTGATAACATTTATTTGAGCCATAAGCAGTTACAGCGATGGCCACAAGGGGGCGGTAAAGGTTTCCAACATGGCTCACACGCTCAGTAAAGTACACATTTGTTATAGCTGGATAAAAATCAGTGGAATTTTAGTCATAAGCCTAAAAACATATATAATAAAAGAAATATATACATACATATATTAAAACAATAATGCAAATTAAAATATAGTTATTTCCAGTTGTAAGTGGTCCCCAAACCCCCACAAAAAGCTGGATCACATCAAAACAATTTTATAACAAAGCACCTATGTTTATCTTATTGAATAATTAAGGATATCAAATAGGGATTTAGGTTAAAATGCTGTATAAACTCAAAGATGACAAGAAGGACAAACTATGGAAACCCTGAGAGGCAGGTGGAAATAAAATGTTAATTTTCTATCGACTCTAGATGAGTCAATACAAATGACTGAATTGTGTGTTAGAGAGCATTTTTCTAAGGTTTTGAATTTTACACGCAACACATGAAAACATGGTGGCAGTGTCATGCTGGACTTTTCTTCAGTTGGTCAGAGGTGATTTAATCATTTCTAAAATACCAAATAGGGTTTAAGCATAAAAAGGACACAGAAAATAGATTGTAGGGGGAAACAAGAAACTCTTTCAGTGATTTTTTGTTTTGTTTTTTGAAATCCATCTTTTGGGAACTTAGAAAAAAAACTTTATATTAATTGACTGATTATCAGGCAGTCGCCATGTGGTTTGTTTTGACATTAAAAAGTTCAGTGTTAAAATCTGCAACTCCTTCACATTTCCCCATGCGCCTAACACACACGCTTGGTCAGACACACACAGAATGAGAAAACCGTCTACTCCAACCTGACCAGAGTATGGATCTCTGTTTCATTTGGCATACATATATTTCTTCTGGTTAGAAGCACATAAAAAATATACAGTATTATATATGGTTTATAATAATGTGAGGAATAATATCTAGAGGAATGCTATATTTTACAGAACAGCATTAACTTTCTATGATGTATTTATCTTTAGAACATCGTCATAATAAAATACCTCTCTCTGACATCTCTAGGAAGGATTTCCTAAAATTAAAAGTGTGGGCTTCGCATGAACGCAGGCGTCCTATAGGTTGCTGAAGAGCTCGTTTTTCTTGGTCCAGTCCATGGGCGGGGCTCTCTTGTTGGAGCGTTTCTGGTGGGTGAGCTCTTTGACCTGCTGCAGCGTGAGGTTGAGAGCTGGGATGGCATTTGTGACCAGACCCTGAGGAAGAAAACAAAACAAAGCAAAAATGTTAACTCACCTGTTTAAAAAGGTTCTACCTTAAGAACCAAATCATATACGAGGAGGTTGATTATTTCCTGAGACATACCTCGGGTGGGGTGTGTGCAGACGGGGTTGTGAGTGAGGCGTTGGACGACGCGTTGGACGGGGAAGGGCTGACGGAGAGCTTGGAGTTCCTCTCTCTCGCTTTGGGTACTCTGCCATTCACCTAATCATACAAACATTCATGGGCATTGCTTCAAAGATTCAAAGAATTTATGCAAATATTAAGAGCAAGACAGCAGGAAGTCAAGCTTTGTGTAGTATCCAATTTTGCCACATGGGGGCAGAGTTGGATTTGAAATATTTTAGAAAACTATTCAGACCAGACTCACTTTAATAATATAAAGTGTGTCACGTATCAAAAAAGAAATAAATTAAAATAAAAACAGGGCAAAACATTCTTATGTTTTGTTTTGCTATAAAAGATTTACAATTTTCTTCTAAATCTTTTATAGCATATAAATTATATTTTTACTATTATAAAATCCATCCATCCATTTTCTTTACATCCTTGTCCCTTTTTGGGGTCGGGAGGGTTGCTGGTGCCCATCTCCAGCTAACGTTCCGGGCGAGAGGCGGGTTACACCCTGGACAGGTTGCCAGTCTGTCGCAGGGCAACACAGAGACAGACAGGACACACAACCATGCACACACACACACACACACACACACACACACACACACACACACACACACACACACACANCACACCTAGGGACAATTTGGAGAGGCCAATTAACCTGACAGTCATGTTTTTGGACTGTGGGAGGAAACCGGAGTACCCAGAGAAAACCCACGCATGCACAGGGAGAACATGCAAACTCCATGCAGAAAGACCGGGGCCAGGAATCGAACCCAGAACCTTCTTGCTGCAAGGCAACAGTGCTACCAACTGCACCACTGTGCAGCCTATTATAAAATCTCTACATTTATTTTGGAAAATAAATTGTAGGAATCTCATAAAAAATATAATAATAATGAAAAGCAAATGAAAGAAAATGAATCTTAACTTTGATGCTGTATCAGCAAAAAACTTTCTGGCTTGTTTGTTTGACTTTTATTATTGGTTTTATTCACCAGTAATCCAGCGATTCACCTGACCTCCAGGTTCAACTCCTCCCTTCGCTGCTCATTGACGCGCGTTATGCAACAATGCACTGAAGAAGTATGACCGCTGTTGCACATAACGTTCCTGAGTAACCGGAAGTGCCGGTCAGGTTTCACTCTGCATATCTGACCCAAAGCCAGAGTCAAATTGGTCAGTGTAAAAAAACAAAGCAGTTTCTCTTAATTCTCTGTGTGGGCGTATTCACCTAAAACAATATCACTTACATGTCGATATAAGTGTATTTACACAGAGACGAGATGTTCTAGAAATCTGGCACTTGTGATGCAAATGACACTGAAACCACAAACACGAGTGCAAGGTTATGAGGTTTTGTTTGTATATGCAATACCTGATTTCAAAGAAAATGTTTGGCAACTGGGAAAGTTAGTGGAAAAGTAAACAGGGATTCAGAGTCTGGCTGTACCCCCGGTCGCTAACGAAAGCAGGAGAAAAACAAATCTGCGTTGCTGTATAAAAGTTTTATAAATCTTGTTAAATCTGGACAAAACTGTTCATAGAAAAAGAGGTATTTTTTTCCCCATTTACAATCTATGAAGCACATAAATCATCCAAAGTTTTTGGAGAGCCTGTGGGGCGGAGCCTTTAGCAGATCTACACACAATAAAGACCAGAGTTGTAAGACAATAACAGGAAAGGCTGTTCTGTAAACGTCTTTGATTAATAAGTCAATTCATCAGTGTTTCAATTTTCCAAAGTTGCACACCACTTTAACAAAAAAAACAAAAACAAAAAAAAAAAATATATATATATATATATGTATATATATATATATATATATACACACAAAGTTATATTTTGGTTTCGAACGTCCTTGGTTTCAAGAAGTTCTTGAAGCAGAAAACTATTTTTGTCCTCTTTCTGTTTTACAGGAAGAAGCTGGATCAGAGAAGAGGGAAGTCGCCTCTGTGGGAGGTTGGTCATCTTTCCACACTTCAAAGTTCAAATCTCACACTAAGTTTTTGTTTCAAAGCCAGCTCATAAAAAATAAAAAAACAAATCTCTGAAATCTCAGAGATGAGTCTGTTACTGCTGGATAATCTCACCTTCTCTTCTGTTTCTCCATTAACGACTGGCTCTGGAAGTGGACCTGCAGAAAAAAACAATAAAATGAAATCACAGCAGTTAGCCAGGTAAATGTCTCAATCTGTCTCAGTAATTCAACTAATTTTTATTTTTTAAAAAACACACAGGAGTTCTTTTCTTCTCAACCACATGTTGAAAAGTTTAAGCTTTAGCGTTACCTTCCATCCTATTAGCTCCTGTACTGCCTGAACAGATGACTTCTTAAAAGAGACAAAACAAAAAATATCTGTCTATTTAAGAATAATTTTAGATCTAAATCTTCCTACTCCTTACTGCCTGTGTACCTCTGTGACCTGTAATCTTAAAACAAGCCTCAACGTAGCCCTGGCATGAGTGGCGGTTTTGTGCCGGACTTTATGGAAACCGAACAAAGTGCAGCGCAGTGAAGGCTGCTTGGAGACGCGCAGCGGTGTGTGTCGGTTCGCTGAGTGGGAGTGGGCAGTGTGTGGAGAGCTGGCAGTTACCTGGGAAACACCTCGCTGAAATCTTTCCCCTGCAAAGAGGGTTATTATTGCCAATTCTGGACTGAGCAATATAATCCGTCACGGAAATATAGAAAGTAGAAATAAATTGATTAAAATACTACAAATTGATAGGATGCAGGTAGAAGTTGTTTTTTTTTTTAAATTAGTTTTAAGCTAACATCTTTTTACCGTTCTGCTCTTTGAGTAGAATAAGGAACAACATGGGTAATTAGTGGGGCTATCTGCTCCAATAGCAATGCTGCTACTGGCTGCTTGGCAGACCAGCTTCCAGGCAGCTAATAACTTTTTGCACAGCATTACCTTAATAAGAGTGATAGGATGCACTCTTACTACAGAACCTGAAATATTCCTAAACAGGCTGTTTAGTCATTTTTCAGCCATCTGATCAGCAGTTTCCAGCAATAGGTGAGGGAGGGGCAATGCTACATAACTTTATACTTTTTTGTCATTGCACCACTAAATTGTATCTTTGACAGTCTGAAAGTTCATGAGTTTAACAGTAAACAACCATAGAAACATGACGTGGGCAGGAAAAAATCTGACACCTTTTTTCAGTTTTAGGCTACAGCTCCAGTCCCCGAGGTTTACAATGTGTCCTTGCTTCAACACACCTCAGTCAGACAGATTATCTCCTCAGGATGTCACTTTAGCTCTGCAGAGGCCTGATAACAAATCATTTGCTTCATTCGGGTGCCCTAAAACCCGCAGGAAACCACACAACATGTGTGCGGTACTAAGTCTGCACAATGTTGTGCTTCTGTGGTAAAATATCCCATAATTTGTACAATTTGTCTGACTTTGGCCAATAAAAGTAGACCCACAAACACAGAAAAAAATTAAAGGGAACCTGTCTGGTTCTAAATATTAATCCTCAAAGTCCCAAGAGGTTTAGCTGAAACTGTTCAAACTGTTAAATTTCTCTGCCGAATCGTTTTACCTGACTTATCATTGACTGAGGAATCACTGGACCAAGTAACCTTATACGTTTGATATAAGGAGACTAAAATGAAAACTTGTTTTGGACGCAAAATAAAAACCCTTGAGTTGAGACACAGAGTTTCTCTACTGTTGCCTTTTTTTCCCAATTTAAACATCTCAGCCTGGGTGCAAAGACGTTCATGTTTATGAAAGTTATCCTTTGGCAAAATGGTTCTCAAGGTCCTTATTAAAAACTGAAGATCACACACATGTTGAGTGTCTAAGGAGCAATCTTGTGTTTACTGGGAGAGGCTTTTACATCAGAAACAAGAACTTTACTACAGCTCCCTCTAGTGGCTTTATTTAAAAAACAACTCAAAACAAACCTCTTCTTGAGATAAAAAGGGTAAAGTAAAACGAAGTGGTTTGTGACCTTCACCTGCACTCTGAGACGCATTCTCATATAAAATATTCACATTTGAGAAAATGCTGTGAGATTATTCGAATGTAGTTTTTTTTTTATACATGTATAAAAAAAAATTTTGGTGTTTATTTGCACTGTTAGGGTTCAATTTCAGAAAATCTCTTTGCCCTCAAACGTAAACAAGCCAGCTAGTCTCTGATCCGTCTGTTCTGATGTATTTATGCTGAAAAGATTAACTTTCCCTGCAGGGCAGCAACATTAGGTGGTGAGGGCAGGAAGTGGCTTAGTGTCTGTGATCCTCAACAAAAAGAAGGAGAGAAAGAGAAAGAGAGAAAGAGAGCGAGAGAGAGACAGTATGTGGCTTGTAAAGAAAAGAAAAAAATATATAACAGAAGAGAGCCAAGGAACAAGAGGGGAGGCAGTGAAGTGGCTATAAATACAGCCGGTGACTGACAATGAACCTGGAGAGAAACATTACAAGGTAATTGCAGTCATTCAATCAATCACTGCCTCACAATTGCTGCTGATGGGAGTAATGGTGGTGGTGGTGAAGCAGTCTTCTCACCAGTTAAGTGCTCAGAGGTGGGGGTCACCCTGCATCTCTTGAAGAAGGCGTCGGTGTCGGGGTCCACCACGAGCAGCCGGGTCACGTCTCCGCCCGCTTTGATGGCGCCGACCACCTCGGAATGCGTCTTCCCCTCCACGGAGACGCTGTTCACCTGAAGAAGATGATTTTAAAAAAAAATCCTTTTACTTCAACCAGGCGTAGTTTTTTCTCTCCTGTACGTTTGATGGCATGTGGTTTATCGCCGTCTTCTTTTCTCAACAGTATCAAACAGGAAGTCCTGTGTCCACACAAACATACGAAAAAAAGATGGTGCACATTCTTCCATGTATTTACAGTCTTTTCAGAGACCATCGTCCCTTAAGAACGACACGATCCATCATGGGCCAACTTTCAGATCAGATGATTATTTTTCTGTTTAAATCTCCATGGGAAAGCATGTGAGAAATGTCTGAAGCCATGTCTGTGTGTGTGTGTGTGTGTGTGTTTAGGTCACTGGGTGGACCTCCAAGACTTAAGCCCAGTCCTTACAGAGGAAGCTGGACAATAGCAGCTCGGCCAGTAACAGCAGCAACAATGGCTGTCCGCTCCGTCCTCAGTGGGTGGCGTGGCCGTCTGGGGCCTCACAGGGAGTGGAGGCCCAACTCAAGACTGAAGCACATCCTGCAGTCCGCTTAATCCCCTTCTTCTTCCTTTCATTACCTTTAATTGTACAGCTGCTTATTTTTTGATTTTTGCAAAGAGGAGTGCACCAGACTATGCTCCAGTTTAAGTGCTGCAGCCACGATAACATTGTTTGTCTTGCAGTATTGTAACTTGTAGATCAAGCCGGCCCTTTTCCTGTCATCTGATATGTTATGAAATTTGGTTTCTGTGTTGTTTTGCCTGGAAGTTTCTTAGGCATGATGTAAAGGAAGGTTTTGTTTTGTTTTTCTCCAACATTTCCATTACAGTCGTTATTCATTAGTCTGACTCCGGATTCTCAGCGTCCACAGACCTGCCAGGTCCGACTAAAGGTACCAAATATTTTAACCTCACCTTATATTTGGCAAAGTTTCATATAATTCTGACGGTGAGCAGTTTTATGTGCTTAGTTTTGAAAACTGTATTTTTCCATTACATCTGCAGATGCAGTTTAGAAAATGATATTTCTAATGAGTAGAAACTATTTTTTTGCAAATTGCGGTTGGATATCTGATATCCTTTGGTCAGTTAGGATTACCTGAATTATTTCTTTGTTAAACATAAAGAGAAACCTTTATTGCTTTTTTTTGTAAAATGTTGGAAGTTTACAAACGGTATTATTTGGTCGACAAACATTTTGTCCCACATACGTCTCAAACTAGCTTGCAGGACTGCAGGCCCCATTCCTCCTGACAGAACTGGTAGAACTGGGAAAGTTATCTTAGGTTGCATTCCTCACTCTCCTTTTCAACTCGGCCCAAACATTTCCAGTGGGGCTGAGATTAGGGTTTAGCAAAGATTGCTCTAAACGTGGTCACTTTAAGCTTTAACCACTGCCACTGAAACGCTCTCATTATAGATTTATCAGAACAGATCTATGAAAATTAAGGCGTTTGTCATGGAGTGACAATCTTTTTCATAATGGATTCTTCTGTGCCGAGTGGCCTTTCAGTCCAGGCTCATACAGGACTTATTTCACTGTAGATAATGCACTAAATTACCAGCATCAATCAGCATCTTTACATGGTCTTCTGCTTTT